>NMRA01000024.1:434397-537410 GCA_002633005.1 Phoronis australis | reverse complement strand
TTTTTCAGTGTTGCGCCGCCCATGGTCTATGGGCAGTGTACCACAGGGGGGACTGAGGGCTATAGCCCCACTTTTTTCAGTGCTGCGCCGCCCATGAGATAAGTGAATTAGGCGTCCAATGTACACCTATCACCTTGAGCACTGAATTTTAAAAGTGCACTAAATTCGCACTATAGCGTAACTTACGGTGCATAGGCGCTACGTTTAAATGCCAAAAGGTGGTTGGCTGCACCTTGATAACAAAATTTTTGATATTGCGCAAAAACTGTTTGTAAAATATTTACTCCATAACAGTAAAATCTTACCCAATTCAGACAAAAATATTTGCCGAAATTGTTGTTTTTTCTTCCAAGGGCTTCTAAGTTCTAACATTGTTGTGAATGCACACAATTTCTCAAAATATTGTTTTATGGTAGCTATAGTTCAGAATTTCAAAATCCAAAATCATTATTTTGGTGGTACGGATCTTTCTTGGTCCTAAATGGGAGAGATTTTATCATAGTTTTGATAAAATTTCACCTTTTTGGGACATAATGCCGCAGACAAACGAACTTTTATTACACATGTTGTTATACACAATAAATAGCCCCCAAAAATTATTTATCGTTTTTCAAGTTCTATACCTAAGCTATCCTAATGCAATGTTTGGGAAAAATGTCAGGAATTCACTGCCATGTCACACGCTTTTGAAAATGAAAAAAGTGCAATTTGGACAATAGTCATTTCAAAAACATCCACTTTCCCATTTAAGGGAAGTTTGCCATTTGCCACTCTGACTTCTGCCAATAAAGTTTCCCTGTTGCATAGTGAGTCACATAGAAGGCAGACATAAATATTTGAAAAGCAGAGTGAAGTGTGATAAATCAGTCTTCACTTGTAGCACTGGCTGAGATCAGAAGTGTGTTAGGGGCCCTAATTATCGAAAAGATGTCTGTCAATGATACAGTGCATTTTTCTACCTCCCCAAAAGAGGAGAGTTGAATCCGGGATGTGAGAATTGCTTTTCAACCAAAATTAGTGACAGTACTATAAGTACAATAGAATACAAGTGTCATCAATATGTCATTTCTACTGCCACAATTAAAGTGCTTTTACGCTACCTCCGGTCTAAAAAATGAATTTTTGATTTGGACCACTGGCTGCTAATAAAACGGGTTTCAACTTTTCCATAATCATAACGTAAAGTGATTTTAGGGTTTGCAAACAACTGACAATTTGTGATTGGTTGAGCCAATGCTTATCGCATAAAATGACACACCATAATAGGCCAACTCGTATTGCTTCAGAGGTTGATCTTAGGCAATAACAAACCGTCACTCCTTTCCAAGCCCTGAAATTGTCTCCAACTTGACTAAGGAGCAATTCAAGACCAATTTCAAAACAGTGAGAGGTCCAAATCAAAAGCTGGTTTCTGTGACGGAAAGTCGGTTGATAACCACTTTAAGTATAAACACTGTAAAATCAAAATACATTGTACATCAGTCTGCCAATCTAGTGGACACTTTACCTGTGTGTGCTCAACGCGTTGACAGCTGAAAATTCTCACACCTGTGTGTTACACATAGATTAGGACTAGAAAAGCAAACACCTCTGCCTAGCTGATGCTGAGTAGTAGATAAAAAACAAAGCCCTTGAAAGATGAGATAAGCGAAAACACGGTTTGTCATTCAGTGCGAAGCGGCAGAAGTGGTCGACATTGGTTTACATCCAGATAAGAAAGTGGACCGATTGTACGAAACTTGGATTTTCTAGAACTCGGAGGGAATGCTTACCAGTGATATATAGTGATACATATGGTGTATTGCTAGTTTTGACGGGGGGTCTTAAGTGCAGTTGTGTTAGGGATTCTATTTTTTACAGAAGACGGGGTCAGAGAATCTTCTGTATCTAAAGAGAACTACCGAGGATTAAGTTAACCTTTCCCACTTCTTTGCTCTCAAAATACAAACATTTTAAATGTGTTATTTTAGTAAATCTGACCCTACGTAATTCAGAAACAGGCACCCTTTCCCAGGGAATTCCGAATGACTCTTAATTTTCTCAGTGACACACAATCCTTGTTCAACAGCTTTGCAGATTTACAACTTCAAATCATTATTACAAATGACTTACTCAATGAGAAATACAACGGCTTCCTTTTTAATTTGTATTACGTAACACAAGCCTCGCAATGGTAAAATGTGACCAATTTAGGACAAAATATGATCGTCATGTGAAATTTTATTTTCTCATTTATTAATATTTTGTCATTTATAGCTATGTTCTGACAATGTTCTTATAAACTGTGGGCATTCACAACAATGTAGGGGGCTTTTGAAAAGGGAAAAAGGTCAATCTTGGAAATATTTTTTTCCGAAATTGTGAAATTTTACGATAATGATCTGAAAATTAAATTGATACCAACACCTCCCTTTAACTCCCACAGCATTTCCGAGAATCTTTCGAAATCTGTATATGTGGGTTTCAGGGTGTTATGATGAAATCAGCAACCTCCATTCCGTCATTCCGAGAACAATGACTAATGACACTGAGCTATATCACCAAATAAGGAACACTACATTTAAACCCAGACTGAATATTAGGTCCCAGCGGTTTTCATAAGCCGATCCTTGGGACATGCTGGTAATTCGGTTATGAGATTTCCATTTACATCATAAAACGCTGCCTCAGACAATGAAGGTCACCATAAACAGATTAGGAGATTAATTCCTGAAGCTCTGAACAAAACTATTATCTCTGAAGCTAGGGTAAGTATATAAACAAGATATGAAATTCTTGTCATTACCGTATTCCGTTCACCACATCGTACTATATCTATATCTAGTCTCCGATTTTCCAGAGGGCATCTAACATTCCACTATTGTTCCAATATTTACTAATAAATCTAGCAGCCCTAATGATGTTTGTCAGCGATCTCTTTCTTTAAGAGCAGTCACTTATACCGGTTGCCCAATGGTCAACAAAACCACTAGACCAAGTGTTGGGCCCCCTGGGGGCAAGTATTCAATTAAAGGATGAAGGGACTTAATTTCTACACAGGCCAAAAGAAGAAACATGAGAGATCTAAAGTTCAAGTACTTAAGGGTCAATTGTACATAAAGTACTTTGTTTAAAAACTTAGCAAACAGCAAAATATGCACGACAGACACCTAATCATTCCTAAAATTTTGAAAAGTTAACATTCATAGACTGTTTACTGTGAACCTCATCAGTATTGAGTTGAATGTGAACACATATCAGGAAAACATCCAATAGGTATACCTATATATACCCCATATATATAGGTATACATATACATTATATATAAATAAAACTGGTACAAAGATGAGAGTTGCCTTTTTGTTAACAGACCACAAGGGCTATATTGGCCAGATAATAGGTCCTCACTACAGGGAGATGCTTCGGGGACCCTTATGGGAGGGGCAAAATTACAATTGACCAGAATGACAGAGAGATATAATTGCGGCAATTACTGTGGCAAGTTGACCAAGCCAATTTCGCTAAATGCATAATGACAGCTCAAAAGCAAACCCTTGAAATGCTTTACAATACTATGTTGCATGTTAGACTTAAAATGGCAATCCTGAAATGAGGAATTCAGACAGGATGCAATGGCAGCTACGCAGTGGGCAAATTGTAATGGAGGTTTCATCCTGTATAACCATCCTATTCTTGAAAATTCAACAAAAAATAAATATACTATCCCATAGTAGAAATTTCTAAATATATACATATACATACCGGTAAATAGATAGCTAAAGTTTAGATGTAGTCAATTTTGATTTGAAGTTTGAAAAGTAGTAGTTCTTTAAACACGATCAATTGTAATGCTTGTCTCTTTAAATCAGCCAACCTGATTTCAACATTAAAAAGCCCATGTTTCGAGTAATCAAAATAATATTCAATAAACAACTGCTTCTCAGACAAAATATTACCTTTTAAAGAGTAAACAGGCCTTTTGTTCAAGAAGAACGAAAATACAACGGCAAACTTAGGTAAAAAGGTTGTTCTTCTAGTTCTGTTGCTAAGACACTGTGGTTGATATCTTTGATCCATGTTATAACTCACCAACTTTACAATTAGTGATAGCTTGGCAGTGCAGACTTACGGGGAAATTTATTAGTTAATAACTTTAATCCATCAGGTCAAGTATTCAACTATCAGTTGTCATCAAAACACATAAAAAATGTCGAATATAAGAATCACATCTAGACTGATTATACTAGCCTGAAAACGAACATTGCGTAAAATGTCACTCGATTAGGAATATGACGGACAAATGAAATTTTATTTTATCACTTTCCCTGAAATTTATGTAGCACAAAATTAAATGATTTTTCATGTTCAAAATTTTGTGCCACAGTTGCCATCAAACAAAGTTTTGAATGTTTGTGGGCACTCACGACAATGTTAAAGGCACTTGAAAAATGAAAAACGAACATTTTTGGCAAGTATTTCTGTCTGAAACTGGTGACATTTTACCACAACAAATTACTTTGAGTCACCCAACACAAGATGGCAGTACCAGTCATATTTATTTTGGGTGACTCAGAAACGGATTGGTGCATTTTCATTTGGTTTAACCTGATGATAAAATTGCTAGAATCACAGAAAAAGCTAACAATAGCCGTCCTCATAAATAGAATAAACAGTGTAACCCCTAAGCCATCCCTGGAATGTTTGGCAAAATTGGCTGAAAAATCCCAACTCATTCAAAGATCTATTGATCGATGTTTAGGTAATATGACAATTAACCTAGGACATCCTGTTTCATGCCACGGCATTTTTTAATTCTTTTATTTACTGGTAAATCGTAACATCACAAAAACTTGAGAAGCAAAATAAAGCGAGTTAATGCTGTTTTCTATAGTGGTAACAGCATAGTTGGTGAACCATTGGTGGACCCCCTCCTGCCCCGCCTACCTCACCCCACCCTCTCTGCTATAGCACTCGGTGTAATTTCTTGATGCCGAAAAATACCTTCTGGGATTACTGTCTGAAGGAATAGACTTATTGAACTTAATGAACTTATTGAACTTATTGACTTAGACCAGAGCTACAAAACAACAAAACCTGTTGTGCTTTTGTGGTTCTATTACAAATCACCAACTCTAGCCATTGTCTTCCACAGAGATTCGCTGAAATTAAGGATGGTGACTTTACCAACTAAAGACGATCAAAATACTCTACCATTTACCAAGTGGTACTAAGCTTAACGAGCACAGCTTTAGTATTGCAATTGCAAGGGTTGTCATACGAATACGACATTCACTTTTTTGCCGATAATGTTCCCATAAACATATATTGTTTTGTATATCTTATAAACATTTTTATCAGAACAAGATATTGGGACAAGTAATTGCAGCAGTCCCCCAACAGTGGGAAACTGTTGTGTCAATTGCATAATCCTATTCCTATGCCACTTTGAGATATGGGACTTTCAATAACAGACAGGGTAGAACTCAGTGGCATTGTCAAACTGTCATCATCTCAACAATACTCAGGTAAATGTCAAGAAGCTGCATAACAAGCACAGGGTCTAGACAAGTATTGTGGACTCCAGTAGCGGTGTTTACTTTGACAACATAGATTGCTGGACTGGTCCAGTTATGTCCCCCTTTCTGGGTGTTTTGGTTGTTATCTCAACATCTGACTTTAGAGCTTGTTGAAATTTAAAAACAAACTGTAGGTGCACCTATTGCCCAGCTTTGTCTGCAGTGATATTAGATTAGGTGTTGTGTCACAATGGGGAAAGTGAGACACGCCACTGCCACCTGGAGACAGAAAATGAAACTACCAATTCAAACATTGGTGTTTACAGAACCATAAAAGTGGCATGACATCGAAAGACAAAAGTGCCAGGTTATAATATGAAAATCCATTATTTATCAGGTTGAAAGAAACCAAATGGAAAAAGAATGAAATTTACTTAACCTTTTTAATATGATTTGATAGGATTAAAAGTTTGGTAATTTCATAAAACTGACCAGTTTTCTGCGACACCATGAAATGCATGCTTCATCCTGAATCTTGCGTAAAGGAAGAACTCATGCCAGAAAAGTGCCAAAACGCGGCCTGTCTTGAGTAGGCTGTTTACTTTTGCTATCAGTTGTGATGTTGTTATCTGAGGGGGCACTGTTTGACAATGCCGTGTTAATCACTGGGCACACAACAGTTCAGAAACCTTATCATGACGTGACTATTAAGCGAGACCTGTGGGTTTAGTGGGATTGGAACGTCTCATAGGATTGAAACGTTCTTCTATTAGGCGGAGAGCACAAAGATCATGAACAGCACATAGAGAATACAAACCCAAACATGAACACTGATGAACATGAACACAGATGAACGTGAACATGAAAACAAATTGCATATGAACACAAACACCATCGCAGACGATGAAATCTTATAACCTGTAAAACATTCAAAGATGCAGACCCAGATGTTGGCGCAGAGGTTAAGTCTGCCGTCAATAAAAATGTAAGGCAAATGTGATGCTTTCGTGAACATACTAGCGAGAAAGCTGACTTTCTGTGTTCACCCTTTGCGCATAATCCAACCTGCAACCTTAGTGGTCACAACTTAAGATTGAGTATGCAGAGAAAAATCACACTTGATATATAGAGTTTTTTAAGGGTATACGGTAATGACAGGTTAAGTCAGTGGCTATGATTTCAGCGAATGTCTGGCAGACAATGGCGAGAATTGACCATTTGTAATAGAATCACAAAAACACAACAGATTTCATTGTTTCATTGCTTTGGTCATGGCTAATAACTTCAAGAAGTCTATCCCGCCCAACAATATTCTAAAAATGTAATTTCGGCCCAAAGTCATTTAATGTGAACACAGCAGATGGATAATTTAAAATATAATTAGGAAAGCATTCATCAACATTAAAAACACAAAGCACGCGGTACAACACAAAACAAGAACCTGAAGAATAGTGATGCTGCACGAGCTGATTTTAAAACTAAAATTTGTGCTTACCTTTTCACGATCTTCAATCTTCATAAAGAGTCTGTAAAAGAACCTATAAATAATCAGCTATAAAAGCACACTAAAACACACCAAACACGCAAATTTGTTCAATTTTTTCAGAAAATACAAGTCACGTACAGTGATTTTATCATTGGGTGCTAAAACATTAATTTCAATAACAAACAAGTCATAATATATTCACTCTTTGATATCTATTCCTAAATAATTGGGTTTGAGAGTATCCTAAACAAACCATAAGTAAAGTCTCATCAAAATAAATGTATAAATTGACATTTTTTATTTTTTAACAACTTCTTACTGTGTTAGTGAATGCCTACAATTTCTTAAAACATTTGTTGACTGACAGGTACAGTAGATAATATAGAACTTAAAAACACTAAAACGTTTAGTTGGTGCAACTTATCTTAAATGAGAAAAATAAAAAAATAGTTCACTAGTCCACCATATTTAGTCCTAATTTTGTCAAATTTCACAACAGAAAATACAACTAAAATACATTGTTTGACTTGTATAAATTTCATCACTGGACACTAAAACCTTTTTCAGTAACAAACTACGGACAACTGGTTCACTCCAAAACAACCCATCAAACTTCCATATTTTGATATTTCAACACAATGAAGAAAATCAAATCCCATTTCACCACATTTCTAACACTTGCAACGTTTCACCTGTTCCCCAACTTATCATACCCAGCTATTAACCTCATCTAATCAACAGGTGAGAGCAAGTCGAGCCGAGTACGCTTCTTAAACGTTACTGCAGAACTCTTACACAGATAAACCTATCCATCACCCCGGGCAATATTACTACCTACAGCAGTTCCAATTTCTAACAGAACGAATCCAAGATCACAAACAGATTCCACTTTCGAAAGACCCGCAAAGTAATCTCTAAACTTACTTGAGAAAAACGGAGACAATTCAGCAGAAAAATGCCGCCAGTTCTCAGAAAAACTCTGAGAGGATCTTCAGAAGAAAAGGGGGTTCATGCAGGCCTGAACACTTCTAGTGAAATGCATAATCCATTTGCTGGCCTGCAGACCTCTCTCAGAATATGCCTCTGCTTCACTGGTCAGATTCAAAGAGGGAACAAAGGAAACTTGTGCAAGCATAAACAGATCTTAGAGTCAGTGACTTGATTCTACATGACATGTGGACTAAATGGAGCTTAGAGTGGTTGCCTGACTGGCATTCAAGCACTGTTTTCATTGGATTGTTGGGGAAAAAATTAGATTTCCTGATGTTACGTAAACCAAAGCGACAAGGTCCCAAACAAACACCGCCAAATGAAAGTTGAAAAATGATTTGCAGTGACTTTTCATGAAAAGCGCCATTGTGCTGGTTTGGCGTGCCTTTTGCAAGTGCCGGCGTGTTACGACATTAAACGCTCAAACCGCAAAACGCTTGTCCAAAACCACTACTTTAAAGACAAACACTCCTACCAAATAAAGTTTTGGATAGAATCGAATTAAATCAAATTAAATTTAGGTTAAGAACATTTACCTATTAACCTATCTTATTTAGTTCTGTTCGAAATTGAACTAGGACAATGCATATCTAAAATTAACTTTGTTATCCTCAGATACGGAAATCTTTCCTCATTTTTCTACACAAACGCAAACCAAATCGCAATTTTTTCATTTTTTCATAGGCTTATAATCCTGCTGTACATTAACTTCTACTTTTGTTCTCTCGTTAGATAATATAACGTAATCCATAGCAATGACGAAATAATATATTTTTATTGTGAAATTCAACAAAATAAATTCCACTAGTCCGTCATCTATTGCACGCTAAATTAAAGAGCGAAAACTTGAAACAAATTATTTTTGGTGAGAAAGCAGGCATACCCATGACTCAAAAATTGTTAGGAAATGAGAAATTTCCCCAGCTGCTGAGACTCTGGTTATGTAATCGGCTAAAACTGTTTACTGTCACTAAAAGCAAGTAAACAACTTTGTTGACAGCTAAACCTTGTACACACATTTGGAGCATACAAATTAGCATTGTTGAAACAAGGTCTTTGTTGAAATAAGGTCAAAATTCGCATAATATATCTTCTAACTAAACAGGTCTCATTCTGGAGTTTTTAAATTTAAAGAAAAGATCCTATTGAAGAGTGTTTAATGTTAGTAGTCCCTGGTTACAACTGGAATTTCGTGTGGTGGGCCAGAAAGCCTATGAAAGACGGTTTAGTTTACACTTGCAATCAGTCAATTTTTTTAAGATCTTAGCCATTAAAATAATACAAATATCGTATACTTCAAAATCTAAAAGTTATGAAATAGCTTTGAAATATTAATAAGAGAACTCAAGCAAGCAAAATATTTCTGAAACAAACCTCTAGACCGTCCAGACCATTGGCTGAGCCTCTAAACCAAGAGGTTCATAGAAACCTGTACCTAGGACAGCACTGGTTTGACCTGTCTTCACAGGTAATAAGTCTACTAAAGCTAACTATAATTTACCTTTGAATAAACAATAACTGGTCAGATGAATGGCAGTTTACACATACACCACTCTGCAGTCATTTCAAGAAGTGGCACAAGAGGGCTTTATAGGGCTTTAGAAATTGTTATGCAAGAGGCAAAAATCAGAAGAGTTGTAAAGTTTTGTTTGTGTACTTGTAAAATGGTTTCACTTAGGATAGAGCAGGTCCAGGCCCTGTGGAGAGTATTCCCATGGAGGTACAGGTGACATTCCACATAGCCAGGTAACTTTTTCATGACCAGTTTCCAGAAGAAGTGGTGCACTTCCTGAGAATATCTTGAAATTAAATGAAAAAATGGCGACTTATTCAAAAGTTATACTTTTTTGTATCAATGCACAACAACTTCAAAGGTCAATATCATTTTCAAATTAAAGTTAAAGAACGCAAAGAATAATTGTCAAAGGAGCTGCTCTATTAACAATGTAGGTAAGTCACATTTCACACACAGGGGTTGTCTTACCAAAATATTGTGTCCCAAAAATGTGTGACATTAATACTACTTAGTCAAACACAAGCATCCGGGGAGGGGGGGAGGGGGCATTGGTTACAACCAAAGCAACACCTATCACTATGCAAGTGCCAGAAACAACCAACAGAGGGCAGCAATTGCTTTCCTTGTCAAGTTAAGCTCCAAAGAAGAATGATGACCCACTAAAATAAAGTCAAGTGGCCCAGAGGGTGGGTGATAGGAGGCAGGGCTCCCTTACAACACTTCATGGGTGGTAAGATGTCTGCTACTCAAGAGCCACTCTTCAGTCTTTGTGTCAATATTGTTTGTATTAATGATGCAAATCTGCTCAGATCATAAGCACATCTCCGGGCCAGTCCACCCACTAAAATGGGGTGAGTGGGCAACCCTGATGGTCACTTTTGACAAAAACTGATAATAACAAGAATTGAGCCGAAAAATACAAACTTTAATAACCTGACACATGTATTTGAAAATCAAAATTATGAAAACAGTATCCTAAATTATAAAGTAATGTGTCTTTATTTCTACAAATTCATTGTGACACCCCTAACCGTAGACTACCCCCCTTAACGGCTGAATTGAAGTCCATGTCTGTTTCCCAAACAGGTGTGCTTCATGTTGCATGCTGCCATAAGTATCATTCAAAAGATAAGATTGCTCTAAAATAACTAGAGAAATTGTCATTAATAAAAAAATTGACAAAGTAGTCTTGAATACAATATCAACTCAAACAGCATGTACTTAAGTAGATATTTGTAAAATGACTCAACTGGACATTGAAATTCTAAAAGAACACAAAATATGAATTATGCAACATGCTTATTTAAAAAACAAAAGACACTGAAAATCAGACGAGCTGTGGTTGCAACAAATTCGGATAATTCAATGTTTATATTTAGTCAATAAAAAATCTTCATTTCGATTTTCACCAGGAAATTCCAGATTGTTAATTAGCCGTGACTAGTTAATTAGTCCTTTCATCTGTTAGGTACACTAGCACCTTGTACAACCTGACCCCTAGTGACTGCCCCTAGTATAAAGCAATAAAACTTCTTTTAATTCGCCATCTGTTCTTTGGAAGCAAAACAATCCGGGGATGCCTAAGATCGGTAGGATGTTTTTCTCATCAAGCAGCCGTGCTAACTAACAAGTAATCAACGTCTGAAACCGCATGTCTCAATACCAAAAAACTACGTTAAATCATCCATACACAATACACGTGGGTACCGTGACTGCGAATATTCAGTTAAAACTGTTCGTTTTGGAACAAGAAATCTTAACAAACCATGAACAAAACTGGTGTTATGCTTAATACTTATGCTAAAATCCGTAAATCCGACAATTGTAGATAAATATTAATTTGAATATTGATTTCTATCAACATCATGTAGCTGTCTCATTGAAATCACCAGCACTCTTATACACATCACTGCCAATAGAGGGCAGTAGGATATCAGACATGTTTTCTTGAGGCATTCATTTGAGCAGAGCTTCCAGAATGTTTTAATTACATTCAACTCGTCAATCATGTACCTGATTAAGCTTGCTAATGAGATGCTCCTAAAACACATTTCGAGGAATGCATTCCGTTGGTAAAAAACTTTTCACAACCCGTGTAAACTAACCAATACCTGATTGCATATGAGATTTGTGCCCAGATATCCAACCCTCTTTCCTGAAGCTTTCAGGACTCCTCATGATAGATTCCAGTGTGTCGGACCACTTGACAATTGGCGGATAGATGGTAACAGGCACAACCCTTGATGGATGGCTGAGGCTGCCACTTGCCAATGACAGAAGACAGAAATACTAGCCTGTGGGTCTAGCCTATATGGCTTATATAGGCGGCATGCAGTAAAACAACACTCTACAGAGAATCGTATTATGCTTGGCTTAAATCGGTGTTAAATTATATTCTCATCTACCGGTCCAACTCCTCGAACAGAGGTATCTCACTCAAGTCACTACCCCCCTCCCCCCCGAAGGCACGGATCCAAAGGGAGGTTCATGGGATACAGACCCCTTATTCATCACCTTAATATTGCTGAAATGGAGACTCTAAAGCACGCCCATGTTTGTCCCCCATATGACCCCCTGGACAAGATTTCTATCAGACCTGCATACGTTTATTGGGCACAAGTGGACTGAACAGTTCAATCAGTGATGAACATGTTGATGTAAAATATTGGAATCAAGATGGAAGATTTCACATAAATTTTTCCAAAATCTTATGACTAGTTATTTTTGAACTTGATTCTGTTCAAGAAGCACAAAATGTCATTCAGCAGAAGACATGCCTTGTACTAACTGACAAAGTTGGTCTAAAAATATAGGCTTCGAAATAGATAACTTATTAAATTTATTGAAGTCACTAGTTTAAATTCATTATTTTTATGCTTTTCCAAAAACACCCTTGCTATTGTATTTTCTCTTGCCTAAATTCAGCTCAATGTTGACATCACTCAGTTACTGACCACTAATGACATCTGGTGTTGACATTGTTCATTAAACATCCAACATGATTGACCAAACAACTGAAGCTGTTGCCTAGACATTTTTGCCGAGGCGAAGTATTTTTAAAATTTTTAAGCATAGACTTGAACAGCCAATCCCATTACTTCTGCAGCCGACTAATAAAATACACTCTACGATAAGACCTCAAATTTTAATGCTTCAATTGTTTTTTAGCTGTAGTTAATTCATCTCATAAGGACAAAATGAGTTTACACATCACATCACAGTAGGACACCAGACCTCTCCAAATCCTGCTTTAGTTGACAAAACAAACACAACTTATGGTCAAGACCACTCCAACTGTCCACTAGGTACCAAAGGTGTGAAAAAGCATCTGGATAAAAAACTACACCAGATGTCACTGTTCGCATGGTATGTCACAACACCCTAATAACTCACCAATTTGCAACAAAAAATAATTGCTAAAAACGACCTTTTTTCAAACATTGTTTTGAACGCCCACAATTTCTCAAAAAAATTGTCAGACAATAGCTATGGTACAAAAACGTAAAAAAAGATTAAGCGTTTATTTGATGCCACGTATACTTGAAGAAAAACAAAGTTTAACTTGTTGGCCAGAAACTGGTTAAGAATTGGTAAGATCAGGGTGTGAAGACAAACGGAGAGTTTTCTGTTTTAATGACGGGTAACACTTGAAACTTGTGAAACAAGTTCAACAAACAAATGTCATAATTCTCATGGCTGTTTTGTGGCATCGTTTTTTTTGCTTTTAATTTTATTTGAAACTCATGACAAATCAACTGTTTGTTGATATTCTATGTTTTAGACACCACTGCCGAAACAGTTTTTGATTAACCACAAGAATAAACCTAAAATATTCTTCCTGACAGATTGGTAAATACTTTTGTGTTGTTATGAATGAGGAAAAGACAGTGGATATTCTGCATGCAAATGTTGCGTGATACTGCGTGATTCTATTGACAATGTGCACAGCAGCTGAACAATAAGAAAAGCAGCTTAGTTCCCTGGAGAACCAACAGGGACCAGGCCTACAGAGAGTTTCTACGTCACTCCTGCACAGGCTGAAAAAGCAGAACCATCTCGCCACAGGCAGATAGCATATTCCAACGAATCCAGGCACACAAAGTCAGTAGAACTTTGTTGTCTCCCACTCTCATATAGATACAGCAACAATAGACAGCTGGGATGGTGCATAAAAATGATGAACTGTTGACCTGATAGAATATCCCTGGCCTTGTAACTTTAAACAGAGAAAATGCATTGCCCGCCCAGAAATTATGCTGGAGTACTGTCAGAAGTTCACCGAGATAAATCGCATTGTCCTCCACTGGGGGGGCACTCGTCTTAAGAGTTCGCCTTGGCAGACACAAAGACCCCAGCTGATGGGGAGAGAGCTAGGAAACAAAAGAAAGTGCAGCTGGACTTTGAGATTTAAGAGTTCACGTGGGAAGTTCATACTTTGCGTGGACATTATCAGAGAAAGATGTATTTATTATGAAATATTTGGTTTTTCTTTTGTATGAAGATTCTGTGATTTCGAAATGAAACAAAACATGCAAAAACAGACTTTGACAATAAGTATATGTTTTTTGCATTGTTTCAACTATATTTTATCAAAATATCACCACAGCGTTCAAAATAACCAAGACAGACTTGACCAAAACTTGGGAAACATCTTGCTACAATCATTTAACAGTTCAGTCAAACCTTTGAAGCATCATCTACTTAATGTCTATCGTTTTATCGAAGTTTATTATGACGTTATTGCGCCTAGCCATTGACTTATTTTATGTGATGAGTTGTCACCATTTCAGCTATGAGGATGGAGAAACACGTGCTGAGATTTTGTCTAGAATTAGGCAGAATTGAAGCGGATTCTAGTTGGATATTAATGGGTATTTATTCGCAGCCTTGACATGGAATCTTGCCTTTGCCAGACAAACAGCTTTTTCCCAAGATAAACCTGACTGGCAATAGCGAAGCATCCATGCAAACTGCGAAGTTTACTTGAGCTTTCTCGTTAGCTTCGGTAGTTAACAGATGTTGGAGAATTTGCTAGGTGACACCATTGTTGTCGCAGTTATCAAAAGGTGGCATAGTAATGTGACCTTCACCCTGTCGATAACTAAAATAGACACCGAAGATGACTGTTCCTATTGTTAGGATACGTCGACGCTTCGCCGTTAAATCAACCTGTTTACTGCGAAGTAAACTTGAGCTGATAACTTCGATCCAAAACCTAATTTAAACATTTTCACTGTCTGGTGCTTCCCTACACACACACATATAGAAAATGACCCGCCCTGTGACGAACGCTGACAGTCAAACTTACCGAGCCTGACCCGAAGCAAAAACGCGCTCTTATTTCTTTGCAAGCTTAGGAATTCTTCAAATTTAAGTATAGATCCATTGAGGCCAATTTATAACGGCTATCGCCCTCTACCACTAGCAAATTTTTGGCAAAGGTACCGTAATAGTCACTTTCACATCTGGATTAAATAAAAATTTAAAACATAATCATACAGTCTGCGTGCGCTTAAACATTTTGACTTTAAAAAAATTCTAAGCTGAAGGTCAAGAAATGCCGAGGAATGCTTAACTGCTAATACAACTTTCAAATAAAATTCATGCGTTTCAATCTAAGGTGAATTTATGTGATTTTAATTAAACAGGGCACACACACAAGCCATCCAAACAAAAAATTCAAGTGTTCCTTATCATTTTCTGAGTTTCTAAGAATCTTTGAAGTTTAATTATCAGTAAGATTAAAGAACAAAATTGTAACGAATCTGCGTGCATAAATGTAAATGTCACTTCCTTTTTTTTTTGACCAAATAACAATTTGTTGAAGAGACATTTAGATTTGGCAGCTTAACATTCATTGAATATGTGATAACACCTTCAATACTACACAATGCTGGTTTTCAATTTTCCAGTTTTAATAAGAGATTATTTTCAAAAACTGAAATCATTTTCACATGAAAATGTGCATCAAAAACAAATAATTTAATAATTAATCCTTAATTAGTATGTGTTATTTGCAGTTTCATATGATTTATGTTGATTACCTATTTATCAGAAAATAAGGAAATGAATATAGGGTGGGTAAAATTTCACAAGGAAAGCCCAAGGGCCAATAACCATCTGAAACTGATTTAGGAGTGCACAGTGTTGATAAAATTGATTCATTTTTCTAACTAACGATGGGCAAAACATATTCCATTGGGTACTTAGGAAGTCAAGTCTCCTTGGAATAGGATAGTTAGCTCAAAGGTTCATTAAGAAAACAGTAGGAGTTAGAGTTCAGTCTAAAGCCAATTAATGAGGCCACTAAGTAATCCTGTAAGACTTACCCTGGTGGGGTTAAGCATCTCATTATTGACTTCATAAAACTGTACCGTAATATGGAAGTTTTTAGTTTTGCAGTCGTCATGAGAACATCAAAGATCAACTTGGAAGTTGGAACCAAATGAGAAGTTTTGAATGTTCTATGAGGTATCTAGTGATGGAATCTCACCTGAGTTTTAGAGGACAGTGATGCCAAATTGGTACCCAAATGGTTTCGAATGTTTACAATCTTTCAGTGAGTTATGCCATGGAACTTGAATATGCTAAAACACAAGAAAATAAAATTTCGCTAGTCCCTTCCAACGTGTTGTAATTTGGCGAGATTTTACTGTAGAAATAAAAAATCTAGAACATAATGTGACTGAACATTGAAAATTTTTTATCAAACTGCTCAACAAAATTAAATTAGAAGAAAATTTTGCATAGTTTATACTGTACAGATGTCACCAACAAACACACCATGAAATTTTGAGCGATTTTAAGAATCCGACAAGCTTTTAAAAAGTAGAAAAATGACAACTGTGGCGATTATTTACCAGAAAACGTTGTCACACTGTTAACATAGCCTGAACGTAAATTGCTGTATTCCCTCAGAAAATCCAACAAATAGCATTCACAAAAACGTCTTATCGCCATAAATTATGCACGTAACTTATTACTATATGACTAAAAGAAAGTTCAAGTGGTATAAATAAAAACTGACGAACGAGCGGCATGCTTATCGGTCAATACGAGCGAAACGAACAGGCCACATTCCGAATAGAAACACTTAACAGACCATTTATTAATACATTTATCAATATAGCACATGAGATAATATGCAAAAACAAGAGAATCCTATTTTGACGGATCAATTTAAGAAAGGCGGATCCCTCCCTCATCTATCTGATCTGCTCATTCTTACAGTATATTCAAACAAACTAAAAGAAGACTTAAGAAGGGATGAAAGAAAAAGATTTATTTTATACATGATGATTTTGATCAAAAATCCTACATCTAGTCATAATCTTATTTCCAAATAAGCGAGCTCAAATTCTAAGGTAAAGACACAAAAAGTAAGATATCCTTTAGTCAAACTAGCCCTCAGCAGATTTACAAGAAGCCAGCCCCCCCTATGGACACGAAAAAAAACATGCCTTTGCCATGCTGTTTTAGGGGCTAATACCCAAACAAATTTCCTGAAAAAACAGTGGTTGGTTGGTTGGTCCTCCCCTGAGACATTCTGGATCCTGAAATTGCTTTGAGAGAAGTGTGGAACTTTTGAATAGTGCCAAAGGATCAATCCAAACAGAAAAAACAATGCCAATGTGAAGACAGATCTGTAGAGGTCAGCAAGCGACCCAAAGCGACCCATTGTA
This sequence comes from Phoronis australis, assembly GCA_002633005.1. Lineage (NCBI taxonomy): Eukaryota > Metazoa > Phoronida > Phoronidae > Phoronis > Phoronis australis. The sequence continues at coordinate 520,241 of NMRA01000024.1, read as the reverse complement.
GACTACTATTGGCACGTTTTTTGTTGAATCTTGTGAGTAAAAACAGTCCAAAGTTTCAGATTTTCTTAACATCAGTTACAAGGTCAGAGAATGTCATGGGACACAGTTTGATTGAAAACCAATCATTGCAACATATGATTAATACCCGAAATGTCCTGGAGCCATGACAAAAGTGTGATCAAGTTTAGACTGAAAACAAACATCGGGGACAGATGGTGAAAACTTTGATGTAGTGAAGGCTGACAGCCTGCAAAACACTGGGGTGATGTCTTTCATCTCTGCAAAGCAATAAAACTCAGTGACTGCAAATAACAACTGACTTTTTATAGCTGCGAGAAACACCATTCTTTGTAGTAATTTAAAAAATTTCTGAGGGCATGCACCCATATCAGCGACTGGGCGGAACTGGTTGAAATCTAAGCTGGAATTTTATTGCATCAAGAAGAAGGCCTCCAGTATTTAGTAACTCGTTAACTGGTCAGTTATTGTGGACTTAAAAGCTTGGCAGTCAGGACAGCAACTAATGAAAAACAAGCCACAATTCATTGTACAGAACACATCAGACAACCATTTTGATTTGATAATTTTCCAATGAAAACAAACATTAGTGACATAGAGACATGCTCTGGACCATACAGATTTGATTAAATTTCAGTGCTAAAAATCTGAGCATTTTAAAGGCCATCGCTCTAGTCAAGCTTTAAATCTTGAAGAAACAAGATGGAGATGAGCCGAAATGGCCAACTTCGGCCGAACCCATGCCACTATCCATGAAGTACTTTGTGAGACGCTTTTCCGGCCGTTTTTCCTAATTTTCGAGAACTACTTTCAGTGGAGAGAGAACTACAAATGCAGATATACTACTTACGCTAGAATCGGAACAACCTATCACAGCATCAGACATCTTCCATAGTGGGTATATTGGGAAAAATGGTCAGATATTGCTGATCGTTTTCTCGCCGTTTAGGGTATAATAAAGAATGGCGAGACGTTGCGTTTGTCATATTTCTGACAACTCAGCAGGCTGTGGCTCTTTTTACTTTCCGGCAGGACATCAGAGAAGCCCAGATCAGATGCGACACAAGTTTGCACAAGAAGATCNGGGGGGGGGTACGCTGGCACCAGGTTCACACATTCATGCCTATGGAGCAGCAAGAAACTTTCAATTAAAGTCTCTTTTCTTCTATTTTCTCATTTTTCGAATACTTAATTCATGATTATGATATGCAGTGCTACAGATGAATGTTTACGATGTCGATAATGTAGTCACTGGTGAAAACAAGGTAAATCGTGCTTTTAAGCACGGGGAATTTTAGGGTCTGACGAGCGTAATTTGGCTCGATTTGGGGCTCAATATTCAGCTCCAGTTACCAGGCACCGAGGGCCCTGACTTACGATAGCCACTAAAGCGATTGGTTGGATACAAAGGAATGTTGCATTGTGGGATACACATCACTATTCCGGTTCCATAAGCATTAATTTTTTGCCGAAAGTGAAACGCAGCTATTGATGAAAAAACAAAGAAGTTATCAAAGGCATCTGGACCGTGAACGATATGGCAGCAATTTGCTCCTTTTCCTGTCTCACTATGATCAGTTTTTTCACTTTCACACGAATCCTGAAATAAATACCAAAAGTATCGAGATAGAACAATTACTTTGGTATTTTTTCCTCAACCTTGAGGCTGAACAGATGAAATTGAACATTAAAATCACTTCAGCGGGAGACGCGCTGTCTGAGAGAACAGGACATTGAGACTATGGCACAATCAACAGGGGGGAAATAGGAATTTCATAGCTGAGGGCCACTCCTGACTGACTTCTCTACTTCATTCGCCTACTGATGTGGCATCCATCTGCATAAGGGTCAAAACAAGATTAGATGATCAGTTAATGGTGAGGGACATTCTGCTTGATGTTGTTAGGGCCTAAATTTGTAGTACAATACTTGGTATGTGCAAACTATGTAACCGATTCTTGGGGAACTTTTAAGCCTAAGCGTTTCTTTGAATTTATGACAATATAGTGAATAAATGAGAGAAAAAACAAAAACAAAAATCCAATGGGAAAACACATTATTTCATAGTCAACTGTTTTTGTTCATGTCAGAATGCAAACCACCCCAACATAAAGTTGTGACCTCACATTTCAAGTACAACAGTATTGTGTCGACTTCTAAAAACCTAGATGCGCTAATTTTACAACTCCTTCTCAAAATGAAACGGCTCAACACCACCTCGCTGTCAGTAAACAGGAACAACAGCCAAATTTTTATTATTTTTAAGACCTTTAAGTTATGTTTAGATTACATAATTTTCAATTATCGTTAGAATCGAACCAGAAACAAAAGCAGAAAATTCACGTTCACTTGGTAAGTGGATGGGCAATAAAAACCCATTCAGACTGTTGGCCCAGCATTGGTCCTGTGAGCCAGTAATTTTATCTTAGTACCTGGAGAGGTGATTAGTTATAGGGTCTAGCACAGGTGAGATAATAACAAGATGCTGAGAGATAGCGGACCTCTCTCTGAGTATCCTATAACACGAAACTACCATTAATAGTTAATAGTTTCTTATCTCATTTGTTAAGATGCCATATTTATGTAGGAAAGACCTGATCACTGTCAGTAGCTCAGTAGGAGTGGGTCAGTCCTCCAGTTATTTGCTTTCTATAATTTAGATTCAAGGTCTGCACACAAAGATGATATCAAGACAAAGATGTTAAACTCTAACCCAGCAGAATGAGGCGAATGAAGATGTATAAATGGTGCCATATCAAACCAAATCATTTTCATATGTGGCTTTATTATCAATAATAACATTAGATCATTCCTAAACAATGCTTAGCTCGATTTACAGGACCATAAGTTTGGATGTTTCAGCTAAAATGTTAACATACCTGAAACTGTTTAGCTTAAAAATGTTTTCTGTTCACATGAAAGGCTTAACAATGCTCAACAGAGTTGAACGGCAACTGCCGATTGTCGCACGGAATGTTATTAATCCCGTGTATTTACAAGACGCGAGGATGTGAGCCCTACTTCCTGCTCAATAGAAAAAGTACTTTGCTCGCGCCTGACATGTTAAAACGTTCCAGCTAAAATGCCTTGCTTCCACACAACAAATTTAGAACGTTTTAACTTAAAATTTTCTAACTAAACCCTTAAGACAACTAGGGTGAATGAACTTATCACAATTTAATCAGCAAATTAGCGAAAGCGAAAAGTAAACTGCGGGCTGCTTCCTTACTACAGGAGAACATTACAAAAAACACTGATTGACAAAGGATATTAACTCAAACTAATGCAGCCTATTACACAGCGGGTGGTCTAGTCCACTTAAAATTAGCCTACCCGATTACTGTATTTAGGGGCTAAACTAGGGGCGATTTCCCTGGCCAATCAGACGGTAATCACTGACGGGCATAAGAGAAATAAAACGCAAGAGAGGAAACCTAGTGTTCCATTAATGAGTTCCCAACATTCTATCTGGGGTGTGTAGAGATGCGCCGGTTTTATTCAAGGTTTGATGACACAGAACGGTGAACACCGACGAACTGCTTTCATCCCACAAGTATTCAAATTGAATAACTTATAGCCTGTGCACACCATACCGCACAAAAATCTCTTACATTTTGGACTGAAAGCAAACTACGTTTTATGATTTATTTATTCTCTTTTGATATCCCATCCTTTTAAGAAACAGCTCAGTCGTGACGATGTTCGAGATTTATGTCGGTCTTCACTCTTCATCCATGACTGTACATCAATTAGTTTGGTTTGAGGCAAACTTGTAAGATGCCAATAAAAACCAAACATCTAGAAAAAGTTGGTCAGTTGTGACAAAGCTAATAACATAGTATACCCTTAAACCAAACATGCCCCAAAGTTTTCTTTGATGGCACTGATTAGCAATGGTAGAAAAAAGGTGTTGAAAACATACCGCATTATCATGTTCAGGGCAGTGATTGCTATACGTAACTGCCTTTAACTTGGAATATTTTCTTTTAGAAAATGCCTCTTCATCAAGATCCGTGCAATTACTATGAGAACAATCTCCATTTAAGAAATGTTCCCTTGTAGATAAGTCTCCTCAATTTTAAGCAGAATGGATCAACTTGAATTCCGGATCAGTTCTACAGGTCCAAGGTAAAGCCAAACAATTCATCCACTTATGAAAATGTTCACCCGTATCAGTTCTACAGGTCGGAGGTAAAGCCAAACAATTCATCCACTTATGAAAATGTTCACACATGCACCAAACTGTGACATGCCTAGGCTAAAAACCTTCGACACATGTTTCCGTCAATAAGTTTACACAGAGCTACAACAAAAAATCTTGTTGAACACAATTTGGATTATGTTTTCCACATCAAAACATTTCTCACGGTAGTTGCAATGTCCAAAGAACCGAAAGATAACACGTACTGTTTACCATGAAATAGACGGATTCATGTCTGTTTGCTTGAAGATAATTTACTGTCAATTTTGTATTTTTGACAGTCTTGTCATGGTGGTGCCATAAACCCACTGTAAATTACGTGAATTTGCTGTGTGTCTAATGAAGCATTCCCACTTTTATCAAAGATTCGGTAAGTGAGAAAGGTTAACTTCGGTAGTTAATCGGCAAGCGAATTCGCTTGAAATAGTAGGATTTGAAAGTGACGCTTCAATAATCACTGAAACTTCGGTACTCACTGAAACTTTGGTTTAGTGGGAACAGTCAAACAGAGTCTTCTTCGAAGTTATCGGTAGAGGCTTCGGCAATGATATACGATCACGCGAGACTCGCAAAGCGTGTTCTTTGTTATTATAGTGTAACCAACGTGCTCTCCATAGACGCATGTTTCAGCAAAACTTTGATAAATCAAAGTTCACCTAATAGGAAAGCTACATTATTGACTGGGACAGTGAATAGAACTCATTTGCATATGGGATCAAAGGGAACGCATGAATTACATTTAAAAAGAGAATTGTCCATCGTGAATTTTCAGGTGGCTGTATTTGACGGCAGATTTGTATACCTTGAGACTTCAAAGTTTTGAAAAAGACACGTGAATAGAACAGAGGATTCTTTTATAATGGATGTACGTTTTTTACAACAGTGAAGTTAGAACAGTGCAAATTTGTTCAAACACCTTTGACTGAAAAACTGTCAAGGATAGTTAGCTTGTGTGGGACCTAGTGTCTTCCCTTTGGAAAACTCCAGAAGATCAAAATAAATCAGGCAGTCCTTGTAGAACCACAAAGCAAACTGTTTGTATAAACTTGAAGTAATGGGATATACTTCTGACAGAACAGAGGCATAAATCCTTCAGCATGATCATGTCATTTGCACAACCAGAGCCATCAGTGTTGAGTGGTAATGGATGAAGAAGTGAGAGAACTGGGGGTAATTCTGCAGGAGCCTGATCAAGCTCTGCTCTTTTCACCATGCCAAGAATTTATTCTTACCTGTTTTGAATTTATAACAAATGAACCAAATTCTAGAATCTGACAGCCTTCTATCTAAATATTTTGCATTTCAAAAACAATTTTATTATCAAAGTGTTAAATCAGGCACCTTAGGCTTTTGTTTGTACCAAGTCACTGGCAGACTTAATGTCATTTCTTTGCGTCTGAAGTTTAACAAAACAATGTTATGTGATCGACATTTATAGGATCTTGTTTCCCTTGGTATTGCTGCTATGTACCCAAGAACGTCATGATCAGTCTAACTTTGTTGGGACATTAGTCTAAACAACACCAAGAAAAAAGAAAGTTGAAAGTTAAACAAAATCCCTACTGCCCAAAAAGTCACGTTTTGTTTCGAATTTCTCTGTAATGGTACCACCCAGAAAGGTCAGAGTTCAGTTTGAATAAAAATGCTACAAGATTAATAAATGTCCTGGGGGTGCTTCTCTAACTATACAGTCCCAGTACCCCCTTTGTCTTTTTAAGAGAGAAACCCCCAATGAAAAAATGACAAATTTCTATACAAACTTCCACCCTGCTTATCCTTCACTACTATTATGTAACATCAAACATTTAATTTGTTTACAGTTTACATTCTTGGTCAACTCAGCATTAACTGTGTAAATCTTCTTCAGCCGTTTAACTAACGCCTTAATGCTGACAGAAAGCAGAGGATCTGGCAACCTTCTACGTTTATTTAGACAAAATAATATCGGTGTTTCTGTGAAAACAATCCTGCTAGAGCATGTGTTCTGAATTAGGAAATATGGGTAAAATTTCTTAGTTGGAAAATAAACACCGGAACCCCCCCAATTCCCCCAATTTTTAGATCAGGTAAAGTTAAAAAATCTGCCACCAACAGAATATTTCCTTACACATTTCTTTACGGATAACTAAGCAATTTCTGGGGAAGATATTTTGTACCAGTGAACATTTCATTGGAGTCAACATGTCTTCACTGTCCAGCCAGATGTTCGAATTAGACTCCCACGAAGAGGGTGAAAACTAAATTTCATTCACTGAATCAAGAAATTAAATTAGATGACAGATAAACAGAAGGACAGTGGAAGGTTGCCTTATCTTTTACTGTTTAATGATGTAACACACATCTTTAGGTGACAGTACAATTCAATTAGTTCAGAGGCTGGGCTCAGCAGCAGATTTTCACCATGCTTGATGAGATAATGACATAATATGGGTATTGTCCAGAGGGGTTGTCCATGTGGATGGTTAGTTTAGAGAGAATAACTATCAAAGTATTGCAAGTATTGACAACTCTCACACAGACATTTTGTTATCCTTTTAGTAAATTTACAGTAGCATTCAGGCATTATTTAACGATTTAGTACACAAAAAGTGGAATACCTCAACCTGGAATTTCTCAATAAAGTGTGCATTTCACAACCACCAAAAATCATGCCTTGAAAAATTTCATTTACCTCTAGAACAAAGTTGTTGACCTTTGAAAAACAGGGACATTGGCAAGTTTGATTGTTGTTATTGTGCCAAAAAAGAACTACTAGAGCATTTTACTACGGTATCTTCGGATAACAGTGGGTGAGTAGAGATGAACTTTGAATTACACGTAATTATCTATGAGATCCGACCTAGGCTTTATATGTACTATAATCATCTGGCACAACCCCGTCGGCAATTGAAGTTGTCAGCCTGTCCTCACAGTCAAAAAGTGTGAGTACTGATAGATCTCTGGGGTCAACTGCATGGGTAGTTAGATAGGACTTGGGTGACAGTAGGCACCAAAAACAACCACCCACGATTAGAAGGCCTACCCTATTGACCTTCCTTATAACGAGGGTTCACTGTTTTCAAAATGAAATCCCCTCAATGTGAAATAATGAGCGTGCCTCTAAAACCAGCAGAAACTTCTGCAGGAGTTGTTGGAATGGCAAAAAAACCCCAATCAATCATCACCCCCAATTAATTCCGCCACTGACTCAATGACTCCAGCACCTGGTAACTGGATTTCAAGGTCAAGCGCGTCTAGTACGCCTGACATATCTAAAGCATCTTCAGCGACTGCAGGTGGATCTTCTAATTTCTTTCAGCCTTTATCAAAACCTAAGCTGCGAGTCTTTGAAGTTTCCAGTCGATTTCAGCTCCTCATAAACAAGAGAGCGGTGAATACCTGCATTCAATCAAGTGATTATACCTATTAACTAGTCAGGTGAATTTCAGTGCAGATGTGATTCACGATTCAACTAAGAAGATCCATTTTCCCAGAAGATGCAAAAAATTACTACGTCAACTTCAAAGATGTCCGCATGTTACATATTAAGATGTACTAAAAATGGCTACACATGTTATATAGTCAAGTGCTTGTTTTGAGATGATCAATTTGAAACAAGCAAAGCTACACAGATAGCCATATCGCCATATTCAGGGGTAGTGTGTAGAAATGAAATTGTCACTGAATCAAAGATGTTGCAGTTACTACTTTATGTCAGAAAAGGTTCAGCGCCACCTACATTTCACATGTGGATGGAGACTTTAACCAAAATGCATTTAACTTTTTTAAAATTTCAAAGTCAAAAAAATCTGCGCCATCAGTCAAAAATCAACTTTTGCTTTAGTCCACTTGTTATTTCAAAATCCATCTCATCTAGTAACTTGCTCGGTTCAATTGATTTCTGGGCTTGAGAATAGTTCATTATTGAGCCAGACGACACTCAACGAGTATGCTCGTCACCTTGGTTTAGTTTCAGTTGCCGAAGCAGGTTGTACGTCCGATAGGAATACCAACTCATTTTAGTGACCTAATGTCTAAAGATGAGAATGCGATGGCGGTGCTTTGGTAGTGCCAGGACGCCTATGAATACATTTCTTTTTTGGCACCAGGACATAGTTTACAGTGACATTAAGTTCATGATAGGCTTTACTAAGAGTAATGTAGTAATATGTTGAAATGAAATTGAATCGAACACGAATCCTCCAAAAATCACAAAAAATCTGCGAATGACAGAAATTACATCTCGTCTTCCTCAAATCCGGCTTATTTGTCTGACAAATTCACCTACGCAGCAACCGCAAGTAAATTTTGTACTCTCACGACAACAAAGAATTGCAAAGTTGAATGTCAACCAAGTAAAAGACGATTAGTTAGAAAATCATCGAACACTACAAGCAACTAAGATCACAGATAACATCAGACAAGTAACTTATTTTCACTGCAACAGTATCCACTGATAAAATTTGAACTAAGTTTGCATTGCAGACATCTTTTTGTTTCTTATCTTAATTCCAAAAGTAACCAAACCAATCAAATTTGGGATTACCTGTCCATCTTCTCTTCCTATTAATTACCTCAATAAACCTCAGGTAGGCCTACACCTGAGGCTAAACTCAGGTCAGAACCAATCATCAAATGAGAAATGAATTTTGTCCTTGCAGTGAGCAGATAATTTGTTATTGCTAGAGACCATGCTCCGAGACGCAACGACGAGTCAAACTTGTAGACCCTCGACTTCAGCAAAAATGTAGTCAGTTGTTTCCAAGCCTAGAAATTGACCCGTCGCCATTATTTTGAGTGACGGCTTAACTGACTAATAAGAACGCAGCATTCTTGACACACCTTCGTTTACAAGCCGCCATTTTACCCGACAAACAACACGTTGCCGGGTACAAGTTATTGTTTGCTCGTCGACATTTCGAAAGGGGGTGGATCGTGCAATAGGTCAATTGCACCTATTTTGAGTGATCTCCGCAGCAGAGAGGACACAGTACGGCTCAGTGGTATGAGCTCCCGGCTCCTGTTCGGGAGATCTGGGTTCAATGGCTGATAATCGTGCATTGCACAAAAGGTGTCTTCTACTCCTCTGAGCTCCGTTTTACTAGTGAATGTATGCAAGGGTGTGAATGAGAACCTGGATATAATGAGAAAGAGATTTCTGGGGTCGTGCTCAAACACATATATATTATCTCCACAGCAAAAAATTCAAAATCAACGGTGATTACAAAATTCATGAATGTGTTTGTAAGTACACGTCCATACTGTGGTGAGTTTGTGTACTAAGTCTTAGAATAATTGTATTGAACTGGTAAGATAAGGCCAAAACATCCTAGTTTCCTTAGAAAAGGAATAATCTCCCAAATACTTCAAATTCGTTGCATGGTTTTCAAACTCAACAGAGTTGAGCTGATCTAGTCGTGGCAAAATTCAGAGATGAAATGAAACACAGCAGGTTATGGAGAATACGGATTTGAACCAAGGAATTATTTTAGACAAATTTCACAACAGTACGTTATCTAAATCAAGTCTTTTTGTGGCAGATGGGTGGGTTTACAGCTGTTTTTAATAAAATAATACATAAAACCTCTGTTTCAAATCCCAGCCATACAGGTTGGCTCCGACATCTTCATGCCTCTGGCAACTTTGTGAGACCCTGATTCCACCCTTACTGTATACTTATTGCCATCAATCACCTTATGGGATTTGTTCTCAGATATGTTACCCTGAGGATAATCCGCTTCGTTCCCTAATAACTCGCGTATCAGTTGGCAAAATAAAACTGCTTAGTGTAGCTAATGTACAAAACATTCAATATTTGAAAGTCACTGCTAGCATTGTATAAAATTAGACTCATTAGCGAAAAATTAATCTTAAACCACTATGAGAAGTATTTCAATCAATTACTTTGGCTGCACATCAAGGTTTGATATACGGACTCCGGTAACTTGCTGGTGGGAAATTGACTCGTTAATCTTGATCCTAAACCTTATTAAGACACAAAGGAGAAATGAATTCATTCCGATTTTGTCTATGTTAGTCTAGATAAGGCCTGAAAGGTAAAATTTATGTAATATGCTCACAGTACAAAACATTTCAAACCTGTAGACATAAAGAAGAAGGGAATCAACAGTGTCGTTCCCATGTGAAATTTAGTCGAAGTAATCCTGTTATGTTTTCAGAAAAATGTTTGCACTGGGAACGATTTACCAGTAATTGTGAAATTCCACTGAATTTGCCTGGACCAATACCAGGAAATCGTATTCCTGAGTTGTCAGTTTGCTTCCTCAATTAAGAGTATGGTAGTACCATATAGTCTCAATGTCTCTAGGGTGCCATTTACACTTACAAAGTTGACACGGATCAGCTGACACGGAACAAGTTGTTCCAGAGTGTAAACGGACTGACACGGAGCAAATTGACACCCGTTTGTGAGGTAGAGTAATTTGCGCCCAAACATCTAGCGCTGTGTCAATTATAAGTCTAAACGCGAAACTGGAGTAAGGCGGAAAGGATCATCTCTACTGCGCTTGTGCAATGACCTACGTATCGGTTCTTAGTCTCTGCAGCTCTCGTCATTTGTAAACCTGCGCATGTGCGAACCAGTCCCTCCAGCCTTTAATTTCCGTCTCGCCACGGTTAGTGAATTGTGTGTGTAAACGGCCGCTTGACACCCGTCAATTTGCTCCGTGTCAGTTGTGCCAGGCCAAAAGTTGATGTCTAAATGGGACTTAAAAGGGTGCTATGCCCATTTCCCAGCAGTACGCTTCGTCAAAAAGTACCCCACAAGCTGTCCATCTTCAAACATCCCCTAAAGTTACGCATGTAGGACCCTACCCAAAAAGGTGAGCATTTAGCTAAAAAATCTATATAACAATAAATTTTAAAGCAGAAAAAGTATATATAGTTAAAAACCTTGTGAATTTTTAATTTTGACCTTATGGCAATTTCACATTAATTAGGTCAAATCGTCATGAAAGGCGCACTCATTACAAAGCAAAAGTGTTCATAATATGGCCGAATGTCATTTGATATGAATGTTGAAAATGAAATCTTAAAAATACCATTTTATGCAACTTGATGATTGTTTCCATGGAAATCATAAAACCCCTATTTTTATAACCCCTCATACAAAAGTGTAACATTTTAAAACAAATCCTCGCACAATTTTGGAGTACAGAGCACAAAGCGCACAGTATGTGAACATTTCATACGAATTCGATCAGCCATTTCTCAGATATGACGATGTGAAGTTAGACCAAGCTGGATATTTCTACAGAATCCTGTTGATGTAAGTGCAGCTAGAGGAATGTTAACAGCAAACGAGTTGTAAATTTGGTATTCTATTCTCACACTGTTGATGGCTTATTTACATCCAATTAATTACTGAAACAATGTCTCAACGGGATCTTAAAATGTACTTAAGTGATCGATCGGCCTTTGAAAATGGAAAAATCATCAATTTAGCAATTAGCAGTTTTGTGCAAAATAGCAGAAAATGTAGCTACTATCACTCTGGGATGAAACCAAGAAATATGCAAAATCCCCATTTTTGATTACACAAAAAAATAAAACTCAAATTATTGTCGTTTTTTATCAATTCCCAATTTCATGAAATTTCAACTTATTTCTGTTTGGTTATCTCAACCACCAGTTTGAATGGGTGCAATTTGATCGCTAATCACCCGTCGCAAAAAGCGGGGCCACTCACAAAAATGACAAGCATAATCCATTTGGCAACAAACAATGGGGTCCCAGGACATTAGGGACAATGGCTGGTAAATCACCATCAATTTAGACGCGCTTGAAAGATTCCATTGTAGCCGTCTACCAACTGAAAGTCGGTGAACTAATTTGTCGCGACAAGCTAAATCAGCCATGTTTTGGGGTTAAAAATGTTTGTGGTTCAAGGCGCAGGTTTTTTCAATAGTGTGGTGCTACAATTACAATTCTGAAAGGTGATATTCTGAAGAGTCGAGCTATTTTAATTTTAACTCATTACACCACTGAATAACTATTCAAAGAATAGTCTAAGATTTTAACATTGAAAATAAAAAGCACAGTTCATAATTTTTTGTAACATGACATTTAATGCTCTTAAAAGAATACTTATCAGAAAAAAGAATTATAATTGAGGTTTTATCAAAACAGAAGCATGCGTCCATTCAAAGATTACAGAAATTTTTATTTTGATGATTCTGATGTTAAAAATGGAAAGTCGCCATAAAGACATTTTCTATCCACGAACACATCAAACCATTCTTCCCAGCCTGCCTCACTGAGACTGGAAGCAGATTAGTGCTGACCTCTTGTGTTGAGAACTCCTCAGTCTTCCCATTGAAATGAATGGGGCAGACCCCTAGTATGTAATAATAGCTGACCAGAGAGATAATTATAGACAAATGACTAGTCAATAACAACAACAGCAGTGTAGATCCAGCCTGTGAGGGGGACTGTTGATAAATTGGCCAAGCCATCATTAGTGGACAACAGGTCTGAGTAGTGAAACAGGTGACAATACAGGTATCTATAACCAAGCAATCTAATGGCCAGAGAGGCTGCAGATAACCTATGCTTCTGGCTCCAGTGGCTAGTCAGGCCTATTGTCCAGGGGACTTCATTATACTGTCATCATACAGTTATGCCCCCATCAATCAACTGCCCCTTGTGGCTGGGCTCCTGTGAGACAGACTGAGACACTGGTGACAGCCTCTCCTCCCATAGGAAGTTTTCAACAGCAGTGCCAGGCTGTCTGTGGATGGATGTTTATTGCAGGACTAACAGTTAGTAAAACCTGTGGGAAGCACACAATGTGATCAATTAAGTGTGAAAGACAAGGTATGCACTGAAGCCAAACAATATTTGTACACAATCCTCAGTGGCTCTTTCTCACTGGATTTCAAGAGATTACCTTATGACTACCTTTCAACACATACATTTATCTTCTTAAAATTAAATTGGTTTTCCTCAAATTACATGTTTTACCACAAATATCAATTTCTTAAGTGATACACGTGGATTATTTAATCAATGCTGGTAACCCTACTATACTATTTACTACACCACTCATGCAGCAAGAAATGTTTTTTATTATCAGACTGAAGATTTTAGTCAGTAATACATGAAACTGACCGACCAGTGACTTACTACCTCAGATAAGAAGAACTTTTTGGGCTAAATTACACTGCGTTGTTCTGATAGTGTACATTTATCAATAGTCTCATTGCATTACCACGCATGGAGTTAAAGGGTAAAATGAAAGTTAGACGGCTATGTAACATTTCTAATCAACCACTGCCAGATAAAAATTCTACTCAGGTTCACAACCGCAGCTTTTTCACACACACGCCCACGCATGCACACACACGCACACACACACATGCACACGCACACACACACACACACACGCACACACACACACACACACTCATACTCATACTCACAACTGAGTGTCGATTTCAGGCAAAAGCGTACCTTATCCACTGACACAGTTTTTGTGGGCAAAACCAAAGTTGAGCTAAATTTACACAAACAAAGGTTGACAGTGGAGTCTGCAGGCCACTGAACAACAGCAGGCAGTAAAGCTTTCATTGGAAATTGCTAAGCAAAATTGGATCAACATCCCCCTCCACAAACTTTAAATGCCAACCCAGTCACCACAGGGGCTTTTGGTGCATTCAAACATTAATGGAATTCGTTACACTTGAAGAAGTTTGGCTGCTCCCCCTTCATGGATATTAATTTGGCATAAAAGTCAGAATTAACAGTGGCTTGGATGTGGGTAATTTAGGCAATTCCCCATAACAATGGGGCTGTCTCAGGGAATTACATACCTTACTCACTGACCAGACATTGGTTTAACTGGGAGACACAAAGACTTATACAACACTCTATAAACACTGCTCAGGATTAAATAAATTTGTTATTTTTGCTACAAGATAATTGTCACTGAAGAGAGCACTGAACTGACAATTTACTTTCCATGTCAGCTGAGCAAAGCTGATGTCAACTGATAAGAGAAACATGAAAGGCTATGGATTGGATCACAGTAGGTGTTCAAGCTCAAAGGATGCGTAACAACTGTTTCTACATCCTACGTTTATTTACTGCTTAACTCTTTTATATCACAAAAACAACTTTTGATTTAGAACAATTACCGTTATGAAATTGGTCGCAATTTTTTATTCGAATTGGATAGGATTTCAGAGGTTCCAAAAGACAGCTAATAATTGCTTTACGCCAGTTTCTATGTGATGCCATGTCCCTGCCCGTTATTTTGTGGGTGGAATACAGCCTCAAGCAGTAACGAAAAACCTCCGTTCTCTGCAAACCAAGGTAAAGTCGAGGCCAAATTTATAATGAAAAGTGCTTTAATCGAAGCTCGCTTCTACGACGAAACTTGAGTTTATAACTGCTTTATATGTTGAAAATGCTTGATACAAGATCTAAATATCATATACATCGTTTGAAAAGACTGAAAGACACACGCGGCTTATTTTGAAAACTCAATTTGTGCCTCCAGTGTATCTTTTGTTAATTTCAGAAACTATAAATTGCAACATTGTTTCAAGAGACTTAAGATTTCTCCTGCCTAAATTTTTAGAATCACCTTTCCTAAAACCAACCAGATGTTCAATAAAAATAAGTGCACCTCCCAAAATAGTTCACAGATGCCTATTAAAATTCCCATTGTCCATAATTAAACTTTTGAATAAAAACTTCGTGAATTAACGTCAAAAGTAGCAGTAGGCTATATTAGAATAACTTCAGACCCAACCTCACCTCGATTACAGTGACGAATATGAGGCCTGACACAATCTATGAAACAAGTATACCACTGCCAGAGGCCACGAATTAGAGGTTGAATTTCAAATGAGCTTTTTTAACAGTTGACTTTGTCGGTAATCTAAAACCACCTCTATAACCCAGGGCGTCCACTCACTTACTGAATACCAGGCTCAAGCGTGCTTGAATTTATTTGTAGGAAATGGGCAACAATAAAATAGCAATTACGTTAAACGTCTCGATACAATTTACGTTCTGTTCAAGAAGACCCAACTCTTTACCAACATAAATTGGTGGGACAAAAAGTCAGGGATTATTCAGATTAGGTTAACTGACCCAGTTATGAATAATCTCTGAAGACAGACTACTGGCAGATAATGCACGCAGTTTGGAAGTTAACTTGTTTTACATTTATTTTAAATACCTAACCTCAAAATCAAAAGTACATCATGGTAGCCATATATGATCAGCCTACCACTGCAAACTGTATGGTATTTTACAATTCCAACTTTGTAAAAATTTACATCAACAACGAAGTGTTTTGACAAACACTTTTAAGTACAGAGCAATGCGATGAGAAAACAAAGTAGGGCAAAATGGGACCAGTTTAGGACACTATGTGGTGGACAACCGAAATTTTATTTTCTCACTTTTTTCATAACAGATGTGCACTGTCAAATTCATACTTTGCCATGTTCAAGTTCTGCAGCACAGCTTCCATAAGAAAATATTTTGAAAAACTGTGGCCATTCGCAACATTAGAAGACCTTGAAAATAAAGGAGGGATAATTTTGGCAATTATTTTTGTGCGAAATTGGCTATATTACATATCATTTCTTGCAAATAATGTCTCTGTTGAAAAGCAACTGTCAGCAGAATTACCTCTTGTCAAAAACACAGTAAGTGCTTTCTCCCTAAGCCCTGTTATCCAGTATAATCCTGTCTAATAATTTCAACTGTGACCTAGAATTACATACCATACAGCAGGTAGAGTGATAACCACAACAGGTAAGCTAGATAGCACATAATCCTCAAATCTCTGACCCATCTCCTCAGTGTCACTCCAGCCTGACATAAACACTTCATTATCATAGAAAAGCCCAGTCCCTGTAAGAGGGTCTTAAAAGCTTTAATTTTCGCCTCAACAATGGCAGGCCAGAGTGCTGTGCATCAAGTTATTCAGAGAAATTAGCCAGCTCCATTGAGAGACCATGGGAAGCCATCTGTCAGTGCCCTAGTAAAGAAGGGCACCACTTGAAGTGAACAGCGCCAGCTAGATGTTTATCACATGTCAAGTAGATACCTATATAATAATCTTAATTCAATTCATCAGGCTTCAAGCCCACTCCAGTTCCACATTGCTGTGAAGGATAGGACAACAAATTCTAGTATAGGGGCATGTGCAAAACCTGGCAAGGTAATAAATACTCCACTTATTTCGCACAAAAATAAATGTATGTATGTATATGTATATGTATATGTACACATATATAAATATTTCTGATGCCCCCATCTCTCCCCCCCAACCCTCGGATACACTGGGTCTTCGTCTTACCTCTCCTACTCAGGGGTCATCTGTAAGAATCTTAACATGTCGTAAATAAAGTGATGAACTACCTTTGTCTCCTGCTACTATCGCCTCCTCTTGGCAGGTTCTCCGATTTCCAACAACTAATGATGTCACTAACTTAAGGTAGGGATTTATAAAGGTGCACAATGTTTTGGTAGAGGGTTTGTATCCTTCAAATTGAAAATGGTTACAATAAAATGTGTGCGGCACGTTTCTCGACAAGGCTATAGACTTCAGTCGTTTGCATTTCTCAAAACGTTCCGCCTTCCATCGGTATATAGCACCTTTCATGCTCTTTAATGAAATTCTAAACGCACATCTAACATTATGATGAAGGCTGATCGCTAACAAACAGGCGGCAATTATGATGACTAACTAAATATTTTGTCCACCATGTTCTTAACTGTCAATAAAATTATGACTATTAACATATCACAAGCCATGACTGCATTATGTATCAAGTATTACACAGTATTAAATAAGTAAATTGGGTAACACTAGTCTGATAAGCAGGCTAGATTTATGCAAATATTGTGAAGCCAATGACCTGGACTGTTGAGTCAAACATTTCCTAAATAGAAATGTATACTTTGATTCCTTAATGTATATGTTACCATGTCTTAACTAAAATCGACAACTTGCACTTACCAATGAAAACAAAAAGAAATCGTGATGGATTTTGATTTCTTAACGTGCCAGAAACATATTCTCGACAAGAGAAGCAATTTTACAGAAATTGGCACACAGCTGAGCTCACTGGCTCCTAAAAACAGCGGAACGCTTTACCATGGAGACAAATCCAGTTTGTTAAATGTCAGAGTATTTTAAATGGGTTTGTATGGAGAAGACATCAGCCTTGATCTCAGTCAATGTCTGGCAGACAATGGCGAGAACTGACGATTTGTAATAAAATCACAAAAACGAAACAGATTTTATTGTTTTAAAGCTTACAACTTCAAAAAGTCTACTTCAACCAACAATAATCTCAAAACTTAATTTTCGCTCACAAAAACGATCTTGTCCCTTTAACTGCCACAGTGCCAGTTCAAGCTCAGACTCCTACCATCACTACTGTGTGCCAAATTTTGAGACTGTACAAAACTTGAACTTTTTTGGCTATCAGTTGTGTGTTTTGATGAACACAGTAAGTCTTTGATAACACATTTTCAGGCTGTCAAACTGTAGACCCAAAAGAATAACTGGCAAATCTAATGGAAGAAATAGTTGCCATAACAACCAAGTCATATTTCCAAAACCTTGACATTCATCCTACATCATCTAAAATGAGTTTCCTGCAAACGCACAACATCCTTCCCACTCATGTTTTTAGCGCAAGCAGAATAATGGATGACAAATAGACAATATTTATTCATTGATGACCGCAATATCTATATGTGTCCTTGTCTTCTTGTTAAATACATAAACACCACAGGCTGTAATAGTTTGTATAAACAGACACTGACTGTTTTTTGTTGTAATACATGCACACACACATTAAACCAAGTGCTACAATGGAAACAATCGTTAATAGCCTAAGCAACAAGTATAAAACCTCCCACATTTAAACTTCACATTGTCGGAGACGCTGTAAAATGAAACGTTTTGTGAATAGCATTGTTGGGCATCAATAAAAGCCAGCCTAAATGTCAGATCTCTGGAGGTAAATCAATCCTGTTCAGCTTGGAACATTAATGGTGTGACAGTTCTGTGATTGGCCACAGTTGACCTGATCCTGCCAAGCTTGTGCCCAGTATTCACTGACTGTAGGGAACTAACCTCTCGGTACAATAAACTTTTGATTTTAAGCATATACCGAACGTAATTAATTTTAAAAAATTCTTTGAGAAAACAGTCGTATACTGCTCACATTGAGACAGCGTGCAGAGATCATGTCTATTCACGCAATCGTTTCCGAGTAACACATGGCTATGCGAACCAAGACCAAATTAAGCAAGAAGTGTTCACGTTTCGTGCGAAAACCAATTCAACTGAGTCGTCATTATTGTATACAGTTTCAATCATTTTATTAACCTGGTATTTGTTTGAAAGCAGGAGATTAAATGATGCCAACAACCTGGTGAATGTTGACATCGCAAAAGATGAGTACCAGTAGAGTCAATTTAGCACCAAATGACAACATTCCTCTTTTAGTATTGATTGTTTAAGTGTCAATTAACGCTGTCGGCACAGAAGGTAAATCATTTTCCTAGCCTAACTCGATCACTCAATGTTTGAGTAGTTGAAAAGTCAAACAAGAGGTTTTCTCATTGTCATTTGGCTAACATAAATCATGAAAGTAAATCATTCATCTATAATTTTCGAGAATCCTGTTGACAAGGTTAATCCTGAAGAGTTTGGTGGTGGTTTAGTATTAAATCTTTGCTTTAGTCCAAGTACAGAGTTGTTTTATCAGTGCTTGACAAGAGATTAAAGTGACTAGATATTCTCCAAGTACAGACACGGATCCAGCGAGAGGTCCAGAGGATCCAAATCCCCTCTCAGCTCGTTCGCATTTGCTGTCACCAAAAACATGAAGTCTGACCCCTGACAGATACATTTGGCCATAAGGCTGGATCTGGCAACTATCCATTATCCTCAAACTGACATGTTTTTAAACCCATAAAATAAAATTGTAAAAATAAAGTATAAAGTAACTCATGGGGAAGAAATAATTTCTCTGTCTAGGCATGCGGAAAGCGAACCTTGAGTTATTGAAAGCATCCCCAAAGCAAGACCAATGATTATTTTCAAACTACACAGTTGGGATTGCGCAAACTTAATTACATGAGATGGTCAGTGTTCAAATATGGATATAGACACAAGCAAAGTTTACAGTACAAGCACATCCAGTGGATGTACAATGTTGTTAAAGACCTCCCCGGTGATCATCATTAATTACTAGGAAAACAAACGTTTATCCCCGACTACTGGGTCTGGATAGATTCAGTTAACGCCCCTGGTCACTTAAAGGCAGAAACTCAAAAATAAGAGGGTGAGCTTCAAGTCAAGCATGGGAATTTAAAACCAATTTTGTGAAGGCATTTACAAGTCAGGCCTTCACAAAGACACTTTTAAAGAAGTATCTGCCGTATAAAATAGCATTCAACAAGGGCATGCATTCCAAGGTGAAAATTTGGAAAATTTCGGGGTGAACTTTAAGCCAACACAAGCGTTTACCCTAGGAGTACAGTAAGCTGTCAGGGTTTGTCAGTCACTTTGAAATCGTTCATTAATTCATTTTCCACTGATAGCGGGCCTCACATTTCACTTGAAGGTCACAAATTTTCCAGTCCTCAAGGGACCTTAGCCCAATAACTTTCTCAACGAAATTTGAACTCAGGGTCATGCATGCATTTCCATTTTCATGTTTCCATGTACTGGCAATGTTTAGACTGGTTTTGAAACCAGAGCTTCACAAAAACAAAGATATTCAATGACAGACAACTGAAAAATTAACAAAGATTTGCTAGGCTGCTCTTGTGTTCACAGACACTAAATGCCAATGCCAAGCTAACAGTATACAAACCGATATAACTTTCTACTTTAGAGCTTTGTGCAATGGCGGAACACTGAAAACCGACTTCAGAGTAAAATACCACAAGCTTGGTTTTGATGGACTCACAGATCAGATCTACCGGTATATGATAATTCAAAGTTTTTGATACCGCGTTCACACTTCACGTGGTGGTAAATACAACACAGAGACACTAACTATGTGCCGTATGTGTGTCAGATGTAGTGGCCATGTTTTACTCCCCCCCTCCAACAACAAACAGGCTAAACCAAACCAAACCAAACCAATTATCTTGTAACTTCTTACATACTGACGCTACATGACGTCATCAATAACAACTGTTTTTTAACCAGGCAAGAATAAAAAGACAGCAGAAAAATAGCCACTTAGACACAGGCAAAAGTAATTCTTGGCGTTTTACAGGATAAACGCAGGCAAATGATTCAAACACCAATGCAGTTCAGCAAAAAATGTCCAATCTCGGTTTCTTAAGACCCAAAAATCACCAGACACCAGGACAAATTTTAGAGAAACACTCCATCAAGACCCACAGGTAAAGTAAATTTGGAGCACCTGTTGACATCCACCCTTACATCATGACTATTAGAGCTTGTTTAGATTGCATATGTTGACAATTTCAAATAACCCAGCCGAGCATGAGGAGTCAGATTGAGATTTCCACATGGTTTCATACATGCAATTCAAATGTCTGGAGAGGCAATGGCATCTAAACAGGGAGTTTTGTCCAATCTAGCAATACTAAGCAGAGCTTGTAAACACATAAGCAGATTACAGGCCCGTTTATCCCTGGCTCAATTCAGGCATTAGTTTCTTACCTTTGTGTGCAAATCAAAAATTATTACGATTAAAATGTCTATGTCCAGGATCTATTTATGTCCAATTAAGAGAGAGTTCCTAACAGGTAAAGTAATTTTGAAATGCAAGTCTTTACCCATACAGATAAGTTTGTAACCGAAGAGAAATCAAATCTGCTCTACTGGACTATGGTGCTTCCTAAAAATTCTAACCTCCTTGAAAGTTGGATTTTTAGTAAGTTCAGAAGTCCAGTTGAACAGATTCAATTTCTCTTTGATTAGATAAAGTAACATTAATCACAACGCCAGGTCCCCAATTTCATCTTTATCTCTTTGCATTCCTTTTTCTCAACATCAACAATACGTTATAGAATCCATTTGGCATAATTCAAAAGAAACAAATCAGGTGAATTTGGTTACTTTGTCCAGTTAAAAGGGCAGAATAGGTCTTCAGGATGTGAGGTCCGTTGGTCAAGATAGACTTGAGCTATAATTTTGCAAGTCAGTTGTGTTCTCCTGATTTTATTATAAGAAATTGTTGATTTCTGAAAAGAGCTTCCAGTCATTATATAGAGTTGAGTGACATCGAGGCCAGTGAATTACCACCACTGTTAATACTCTTAAAAAATCCCCTTCTCACCATGTGGGTTTTAGCTCTACCAAAAAATTCATGTCGTGGCTTCAAATCATCTTGGGCTGACGGTGATCTCAAACACATAATATTGTCACCAATAATCTCACTTTAATACTGTAAAAGCTTCAATGAGACTGCTATATAAAGTTTAGGAGAAAGGAAATAAGGGGTTATTTTTCATAGTCTTCCTACGAAGACCTCTCCTACGAAAACAGATGGTCATTAAGACAGCGGAAAACAAGAATTTACGCAACATGACATGGGTAATTACAACAGAACATAAGTAATTATTTCTTGTATGATACCAACGGTTACTATGGAAACTGGACAATGGTCTCTAACCAATGCAGAAGGTGAAGTAATATTAGTTGATTGTGTAGAAAGAAGTAATTATGATCAAGTTACGAAGTCATACTATGTGTTCAACGACACTCAGGTAGAACAATTTAAAGCTACTGGCTAAAAATACGAAAATCGAACCACGGTAAAATTTCCTTAATTTAATTTAGTACGCTGTATGGCAGAACAGTGAAATATTATTTTAACGAAATTTTCAACAAGGAAGAAAACTTTACTACTTAGTTTGACCAGTTTGTAGTCTACAGCTGTCAACAAAACAGTGAGATTTTGAAAGGTAGAAAATTAGAATTTTTGAAATTAGTTTCTGTGAATTTGAGGATAAGAAAGTTTACCTTAGGCCATTTATTCTCGTAAAATCGATATCCTAATATTCTTGACCTTGACAAGATTCTATTTTTTTATGAAAAAGAACATCAAAACCATCAAAAAATGGCACCTGTCCACATTCCCTGTACTAGCTTATTCAGCAACAATTAAATATCGGATGAGAATAACAACGACAGTATTTTAAACCCCAAAGAGCTTCTACTAAAAATTTAACACTGGAAGCTGAACAGTGGCGAAATACCCGTTTTAGTCGCAAATTATAGCAAATAAAAACTGTGTACTACTATGACATTATTAGACCAAAGCAATTTAAATGCAATCATTTTTGTGAGATTTACAATGCAATATTTACTTGAAACTGTTGAAGCATCAGTAAAATAAAAACGGATAAAAATTAGATACATAAAGACATTTGCTCAAGACATGAATGAAATTCAGCAGATGGGTAAAAACTGTTGACAAATGTTGCTAAATTCCTGAGCAGATTGGAAACTCACTCTGCTTTATGTTTCACTAAATGTCTACAAGAGGTTTAGGTATAAACTTGTCTCCACACCACTTAACAGAAATACCCTGGTTTGTTTCAGCAGAACTAATTAAGAAAGTAGTCTGACATGAGGATTCAGTTCTGATATGTTACATTTCAGAAAAAAAAGTTATTTTCATCTTTAAATGTTAAGATTGAAATTTCTGTAAAAGGTCTGATCTAAAAAGAACCTTTGGGATGTAGGATTACCAAGCCTTTCGAAAAGTAGAGAGAATTAAAGAATCACAATGAATCTTATCATTATCTCAGGCAGATTGATAATTAAACCATTTTTCCGAGTTAAATTACATTCTATCAATTGCATCACAGGCTCTGTCAAAATTTTAACTGCAAGTTTTACGCAAGTTTTCTATGTCAACTCTCTGGACAAAAAATGTATAATGTTGTCTGAACTTAATATACTCTAGAAGACTTCATCAAAACACCATTATGAATAAATGGATCGTATAACATTTGAATTTCCTTTGTATATTTTCACGTTTTTAATGATGGACCGTGATATCTGGTTACACTTTTAAACATACTACCAAGGTCCTATAAATATATATACGACTTACACCATAAACCAGTTGAGCTAATTATTTCGTTCAAGAAGTCGATAATTACCCAACTTTTGTGTTCACACTCCTATGAGAAAAATAAGAGTTACACTTGCTAAGTGGCATATAACTCCCTAATAGTGATTACCGCACAGCAAATGTTTGAATGTAAATGAATAAATCAATTTATGTGATTTACAATGGAACACAAGAATCATTGATTTTTGGGCAAACTTTGCTAATTATATACACCTTTGGATTATCGAGAGGGTATGACGCAAGAGGATTAATGATTTAATTACAAATATGTGGGCCCAGGTAAGCAGTATTAAAATTCTTACCTGCAAATTTCCAGGCGATTTAATCCATTTCGTCAACATACTTGAACCATCCCATTGGCCTCAACTGTTGTTGGCTCTTGTACAATGATATTAGAAGGCATATCCTTTTCAGTTGACTTGAATTCACTGTCATTGAATTCATTACAGGTGAAGAGTTCCATCCGGCAAGTAAGAGGGTTTCAATTCCAATACAGCTAACAGTTTGACAGGCTTGTCAGATTCAAAGTATATATACCATAATCTCATGTCCTCACTGTTGTTGTAATAGGTGTTGACTTGCAGGTGAAGTGTCCTTGAGCAAATTAGCCCGCTGGGTTATTTTACATGAATTCCCACTGAGGGCAAGAGTGAGGATTCCTTCCAAGGCCAAAACACACGCCAAAAAGTAAATCCGAGATGGTCTCGGCCACTAGATGAATGGATCACTGCTACATATTAGGTTTGGTAAACTGCAATTTGTCACTGAATTTCAAAATGACGTTAAAAATGCCTGATTGGCAATAATTTGGAAACACTACAAGAGCCAATTTGCCCCCTCTATTGAAGAAATAACAAACATATAGCGCCGTGTGTTTTAATCTCTCATTCAGACATTCTCAAAAGCACCACACAACTCACGCTCACAAACATTCGTTGCCTCAAGTCACACACACACACACACACATAACTGTACTTTCAACGTTTGAAAAACTAAACCCGGGAACTAAACCAAACCAGTACACATAACAACATAGGCCTACCTGCTAAAGTTTGCGAAACCACTATGACAAAAACTAACACTGACACGCGAGGCTCGCAGACCACGCGAAAACCCATAGCTGGTGGTTAGAATCCCATAAAAGGTCTGTATAAGTACTCCACGCGTCGTCTTCCCTCCTTCCTATGAGGTTCAATAATGATCTTTCTGTGAAACAAATGTCCTTGTCGAAAAGTTTCAGAAACTTCCCTTAGAACGTCCTCACACGTCGCGCCGACCAGCTAAACTGACGTCCATACGATATGAAGTTTTCAGTCTAGGTGGCGTCAGTTTCGCGAACCCCACAATCCCGGACTATTGAAGATCACCGAAGCGCGCGCGGAGATCTTGAAATCATTTGATTAGTAAATTGCGTAGTAACGAACAATTTGACTGGGTAATTACAGATTGCAATGGTCTTGTTATTGGCCAGTCAGATATTCATGACAATGATGGTCAAATGTTATATCATTTCTCATTGGCTTAAAGTTTCAACACAGACGGAAAATGATGGTTCTCGGAAAAAGATCACCTACGCTTTTGCTACAATGAAAACTCTTTGTTCACCGGAAACAAATTTCTGTCGGTGTTATGTAACGTGTAATTAATACCCCTTTGTGTTCTCCTAGACAATCAGCGAAATTCTGTAATAACATACGGTTTGAAAACACTACTGTTTATTAAATACATTGCCTGCCATTTTATGCGTTTCGCGCCTGTTCCCCAAAATCCAAAGGTTATCGTCTGCATGCGCATAGGTTTTTTACACACACTACAATGTATTCGTATAACCAGCCTTTGTTTCTCTAGACTTAAAATATAATATATTATTTTTCAACTGAAAAAATCCCAATATTCCGGGTGACAATCATGACAATGGCGCCAAATAATTTGTCGGGCGTGTTACTTGAATCGTTAATTACAGATTTAACAAAATCGATACTTCAAAAATTTAATACACTACATCTCTTTGATTAGTCAATGCGCCTGTACGTCAACTATAAGGAGAGAAATGCATTATGCCGGCGATTAAATTTGACAACTTTCGAGATTCGTTACTTCCTTTGTTTTTGTGATTTTTAATTAGAAATTGCTGTGAATCCTCATTGCACCTGCACGCTGCTTTAATTGTCTTTGTTTGTCAATCAGGTGATATGGTGGCTAATTGGCACTTGATCACAGGGTATTTGAAACAACTCCACGATTTGAACCGATAAAGGGAGCACCGGTAAAGCTTCTTGAAACGAAAATCTGTTCTCGTGAAAAGATGAGATTTTGCGACGAACGTCGCCACATGGCAATTTCCGGTGATGTTCTTTTCTGTTTTGTTTTCTATGTTGTCCAGTGGTACTGAATAACGAAACAGCATTGTTGATATTAGAAGAAAACGAGTAATTAAAAAGTGCACAGCGGCAAAGTACAATCTAATCACTCTTAACAATAGCCTCCGGAAGGCTAATTTGATTGTCTGGGGGTACTTATTATCATCCCAATCGTCACAGAGAATGGTATGATATTAAATATGACAGCGGACGCCGGCACATACAAAATGAACACGGCTCGTTCAACACGAATAGAATCAGTAAGTTCTGCTGTAGGGAAAACACGTGAATGATAAAATGTGACGACGTCGTTGCATCAGCATATGGGGCTCAATTTAGACTTAAATATCTTAACTTGAATATTCTATCCTTATTTATTGATAATAGTTGATTGAAATTTTAATTTTATAGCAGCCTTATAGTTATAACTTTTTAAATATCTGTTGTTTGTTTTTGTTTGATTACTTTGTAGTAATTAGGTTTTTCAATATTACACTTCGCATATTATTAGCCAACACCAAAAGGTAAAGATTCGCTTTTTGTATTTGTATTTGTATTTGTATTGTATTGTGGAAGCTCTTATCAAAAAATTTACATGACGTCGTCGACTTTGCCATTGAAAAGTTGGATGACTGTGAAGACGAAAATGAAGATGAGATGGTGATGACGATGAAGTTTGCTTGTGTCCAAACACTAGAAATTGGGTGATTAATAGTTTCTTACTCTCACAACCAGAAATCTTAACTTATTGCAAAACAAAACGTCATGAACCTATGACGTCACCGTGTGATCATTCTGATGGCGGTGTTAACGTCATCCCTTTCGATCTGTTGTTCTCAAGGAGCGTTGGTTTGCAGAGGTATAGATTCTGGTGCATTTATACATTTCCTACAAAACTTCATTTTATTCGGGTTTTGGGGCTTCCTAGACGCCGGCTCTTACTACCGCCTACAGCTGATACAAATCAAAACTAACAGTGCACGTTTAATGAATCTGATGATAAAGCGAATGTAAATCATTTTTTGAAATGTCTTATCATGTCTTAACACGCTAATGTCGCAGTCTTTCAAATAAACTACTAATCCTAAATATTGACTCAGTGCTTATGATACAGGTCGTCTGATTGGTTTTAAAGGAATGTGACTCGGAAACATGAAATGCTAATAAAATTTGCTATGGTTGACTTCTCTGGAATTATTCGTGCACTTCTGATGTCAATTGAAGTTTTGACAACGAACTACATTTTCCATGGGCCTTGTCTTTTTGAGCAAACGTTGCAATGTTGATCCATTCAAAAAAGTGAAACCGATATTCAAATCATTGGCGAACCTGTTCTCACTGAAGAAAAATGCTAGTGAAAGTTATTTGAGGGAAATTAATAAATTGGTCTTTTATTAACCTATTTTCTTGTCTTTATTCTTTATTACAAGAAGTTCATTTGAAGGGATTCTAAATAAGGAAGTCATGTCTAAATGCGGTCGGATTTCTTTCCATGACATGTGTTCAGTTGATAAGTTTGGCTGACGCAGTGGTTATTTTACATAGCTTTAAGGGCTGATGTAAACATTAGTCAATTTATGGGAAGTAAAATCATTTATTCAATTTCCAATGAATAACCGGACCTTTAATGTAAATGTAAACACTTATGCTTTGAACTGTTTCATCGTTGCCTTCCGCCAGATCACGGTGACTGTTGGAGGTTATACGTCACCGCTAGCAATTCGAAGAAAGATAATAAACATAGTAGTAAAATATATTTTGGCCGAATACACAAAACAACAGCTCCATCACGGATGCTTGGCTGGTGGCTTGTTCTTGAACGTGTCTCATTATACAAGTAGACGTTATACACGAGGACTCGTTGTTCCAAATTAACCGCTCCGTTTGGATTCATGAGTTTTGTTACATAATCTAATTACCTAGGCGGACCAGTGTCCAGGCTGAAAGAGAACGTCTGGAGATGACACGCCTCCGGTAACATAAAGTGATACTTGACGCGGTTGGTTATTGTTGCGTTAGTCATGAATATATAGACCATCGGATTAGTCACGATGGCCATAGAATCACTAAAAATAAAACTACACATAAAATGAAATAAAACACGGAGACAATGCTGAAAATAAAAATAATATTTGTTAGTAATAATTAATTAATTTATTTATTAATTGTTACTACCAAATGTAATAAAATAGATAGCAGATCTTCATGGCAGATGAATGCACTGTACTTTCTATACTATTAATATGAAAGCACTCGAACAGCGCACATCTTCGCCATTTTCATTTACGACAAAAATTGACGAGTACACGATGAGCGCGTTTCGTTATTATCTTTCAAGACGGAATGGCGTTTTTTCCGTTGTTCATTATTTAAACGACAATAACACCAATACGCCTGAAATCACCTCGTCCATCTAATCAGTTGTGACTCGCTAGTTCGTAACTTCATCTGAAAGTATTACATCCTCTCAAAGACTTTTTGAGTTAGATATGGTATACGACGGACTGATTGACCAAATCGTGCTTGTCGAAATAAACATTGTATAGTGAAAACGAGATCAAGCATTGAGAATTTAATAAAAAATGACGAACACATTTGTGAGAAATCGTCGTCACTGCTAATATGTTGCAACTGTAGCGGCGTGAAGATTTCGTCTCCGTTTAGAAAAGATGGATTCGTCGCCTTGGCGCTTTACAGACTGTTTCGTAAAATTGGCTTATCGTCGTCGTATTCGTTGAAATACGTTCCACATGCAACTCTACATCAGTTCGTTTGGCTACAGAATTTCTCAGTATGGTCGTTTTTAGATGCTTCCACCTGTCATGATCATTTGTCAGTAATTTATCAAAGGGAGACGTAGAACGAGTGTTGCGATTTTTTTCATTTTCGCTTCAGAACTGTCAACAAATCTGCCGCGTCGTTGGCATTTTATCATTTCCGCGTTTCGTGTTCACGCAAAGAAGACGTACACTTGAAAACTACTTATTTGGACGTCTTCATTACCGTTTGTGCTTTATATTTACAATTGTGTATGTTGGCATCTTGCACACAAAGAAATAAACCACCCTTTGCTCTGTTTACCTTCAAAATAATTGTTGAGTTGAGTTGTCCACAAACCAGTGCATTTTTAGGTTCGAAGGATCGTGATTAGAGAGGTACCTGGCAAAAAGGCAGAAGACATAGAGACACTTTATATATATATATATATCACTTGCAAGAATAGCAACAACAACAACAACACACAAACAACAACAACAACAACAACAACAACAAAAACACCAACAATGATAACAATGACAACAACGGTGACAATGAAATCGATGTTTCTATGACAATATTGTAATAACGACGTCTCAGCTATATTCATGATATCTCCCGTCGTTCTTTTCACACATATCCAGTACGAAATTTCATAACATTTTTATGTCAATGATATTGACTACTGTTAGTAAGTTGCTTCGGATAAGCGTTCGCGAAATTGACTTTTATTTATTCCTAAAGATAACGTTTGAATGAGTTTCCCCGGCTGTAGTTTAGTGTGCATAAAAATAATTACCTATGTGGTCGTTCATTTACCTGTAATAAAGTATGGTGAAAGATCTTTTGTTTTCCATTCCATTTACTTTTTATTACGAATGATTTATAGATTTGCCTTACCGGTACCAGTTTGAATAAAGGAACGTATAAAACTGAAACGTCTCAACAAATGCGTGCAAGAAGCCGTGAGCAAAATTCTAAACAGAACTCAAATGATATAGATCTGAGGAGCGAAAATAGTTTTCGTTCGCGAATAAGTACTAGACGTATAATAAACTGCCGATGGCATGATCTTTAATTTCCTTTCAAAAACAAGTTTTACTCGCTTCTTTCAGATATCATTGATTTCCATTCTGTGCTTTTGAAACGGGGGCATGTACTCAATGACTCTTTTCTTTTCCAATGTTTTATTTAATATAAAATTAGGATCAAAATTCTCGTTTTTTATCGACCTGTTAAAAGCTTCAGGCGCACTTTCATCAAACACGAATCAAACTTCTTTTGCGCAGTCAGACTATTTATCTCCCATTAGAACGCTGTTGTAAATTCTCTCAAACGGTTGAAATTAACAAACGATTACAGGTAGCGCGCGCTCGATCAGGTTTTGAGGGGCTATTAAACTTCATAGCTGGACGGTGACGTTACATGTTTTCCAACGGGACGCCGTTGTTGACTTTTGCACAAGAGTCAGATAAGAAGGCCGCGTTGCTTAGCACACTGTTTAGTATCTTCACTGTCAAGAGGCATTCGTCTGGCTTGAGTTCTGTCTAAACAGAAAAACAAATTGACACCGGCAATATTCGGCCATCCAAACGTTCTTGGTCCACGGGGGAACCAATTGAGCAGTGACGCATTCACTAAGGAAGATAAATCAGCTATTGGAATTTTATTAACTAGATCAATTTATGTAGTTATTCGTCTGAAATGGTGCTTAGCGTTTTCAACAGCTGTTTTCACTGTAATGTTTTGTCGGAAGAGTTGACTCGGGTCTCTGCACACACTGACGCGTAGTGGAGGACATGAGAAGGATCTTATCGCATCCGATCGGGCGATGTTTCCGAGGAAAGTCATGTCAACATTTTACAAACTACCAGCAATTAGTTTACTTTTGATAATCAAACGGTTTGTCGAGCTCTGTTGATGTAACGGAAAATGTAACAATTAAACGGATTTGTTTTGCTCATAAAACATTTTAAAACGTCGTCCGATTACAATGAAGTCATGATAAAAACATTGCTGAGAAAATCGAGCTTGAAAGAAGAAAAAGTAATAATGACCAACCATACACATTGGGAGAATGTGGAAATAATTTACAATAATTTAAGCAATAAAGTTGCTCAAACAGTACTGTGCTTCCAATTAGTTTTACTTTTCTAATGTTTTTCAACTACCACACAGACAGGACCATTCCGACGCCTATCCCATCAACTTATCGAGATATACCTCGGTGGATTCTCGAAGATCAAAGTTTGGTAGACATTCCCATCTGAGATCCCCAACCCCTATTTAATTCTAGACCCGGCTGTCGCCAGAGACGGGCAAACAAACCAATTTTATAAATTGCTCCATTCCTTTTTCGCTGTGTAGCTATGGGCTTATTGGCCAGCAAGGGGGGGTCAGACAGAAACGAATAGAAAATAGTTCAATACGGTCGATAAAACGTCTGATAGTCATTAGTTAATTTTAAATTAAAGAGCTTTCTTAATCCACAGGGCGCTATTGACTTGAAAGTCGTTTGTTTAGGGATTAGTAAGGAAACTCGAGTACCACTCGATGTCAATAACTCGACCCGAAAAGTTATTGGTACCGCAACGAAAACTGCATAATTTTCCCTGTGAAGTCAAGAAGCTTAATTTAACAAACTGAAAAATGGAATTAGAACAAAGAGTGCCAATGGCGTACTGATGAAATGATATGCAACCCCTAATTTTTTCTAATGCAATTATAATTTCGAAGCATAATCGTTGAATATCGAATTCTAAACATCTGCGCGAGCATGGAAAGCAAAAAATGCTCATTGATAAGTCGTCTCAGTCGTCAAGACGCTTTTTTCAACATTAATACAAAAGTTCAACGACAAAGCGGCTTCTGCATAATCCGGCCGCATCTTTTGCGGGTGTAGACAGAATTCATCCGTCCTTTCTCAATTCCTGTATCCAGTGCCGCAACTTAATAGACTTTGGTCCCAACTTTACTAAGTTGATAAAAAAACGTTTAAATTGAAATTTGCCGCATGAAAAGTAATAAGTCGCGATAACAATTTCATTTGCGCTCCAGGCGTGAGGTTTAACATAAGAAATTAATCCTATTTTAAACGGGGTCATAAGACGCGGCGAGGTAATTGCAGGTGGGTGAACCCGGTGATACACCGTAAAAGATTGGCGAGATCCGGAAACTTTTTAGGACTATAAATTCCGGCCGAAATAATAAAAAATAGGATGTCGGACATCGAGGCGCCGGAGTCTATCTGGCTTTCTGGGCGAAGTCTACAACACGCCCAGCCAAACAAGAGGATAATTTGTGTACGTCTGATCGTAAATTATAATCTTGACGAGAAAAATTTTCAGCTTGCTGGAATAGTGTTAAAAGAAATCGTGATTAGCTCCGTTCATTTTGTTGTTCAGTAAGCGAATCTTTGACTTGCAAACGCAATTAAATAAATGATAGCAAGCGTTCAGCAACATTGCAATAAATGAACGGCCCACTAGGTAGATTCACGTGTATTCGCTTGACACAGCAATTTTAACAAAAATCTTCAGACCCGAGACATTGTTTTGGCAACCCAGCGGCTGCAAGTCATAAAATCACTAGCTGGCGTCAGCAACAGGGCTAGCTAGACAGGTAAATAGTAGGTTTAGAACCAAGGTATCTAGGTACGCTCGGTCACGAGTTAACACTCTGGCTCCGTTTGTGTATTGGGGTGACGTTTAATCGATCAATTACTCAAAATTAGCATGAATGAACCGCCGCGAAGTGCGTGAAATTGACACCGTTGCGGGAATCGCGTTTTGGTTACACTGGTCAAGGACAGCTAATGCATTGAAGGTTTTCCAAGACGCACAGTATGCTAGCAGAGTATTTTTAAAATTGAATTAAATCAGGACAACTGTATTCCACTATTTTCGGATATCAAAAACAGACAAACATCTAAATGATAATTTTAGAAACATGAAAACTGCTAACTTTTGATTGAAATAGATTAATAATTCATTGAAAAATCTCAGATGAAAAGGAAATAAAAACGGACAAGCAGTTCACAAAAAGCATTTTCGTGGCTTACTCTGTGATAACAAAAGCGAGCCATATCACTAAGGAGAGTGAGATTTCTAGGATAAGTTAAACACCCAATTTGTTTATATGAAGATCTAGAAAACGATTTTGTGTGTAAATCATTACTATATGGTAAAAATGGATTATCTTCCATCACTGAAAAAGTAATTATTCTCCAAAAGTTAGTTGTCAAGTGTGAGTATTTAGACATTTAGTGGAAAATAAACGGTGTCTAAATCACTGAAACGTTGCGGTAAAAATATACTATTTTATATCAATAAAGATTAAGAAACTTAAATTTTTATTAATTTTTTGAATTTTTAATCGCATGACAAAAGTTTTACTTATATTGTAGAAACAATTATTGCTATTCTTGATCTAAGCAGAAATTTTGTTTAACAGTTTTGTGGTTATCGGAAAGGTTAGCTGATGAGTCCAAATGTTTGACTGCGTCCTTCAGACGATTATAACCCAAAAAGAAATACTTTTCGACTGTGGAATGCAACCCAAACACATTGTATTGAGTTTGTTTTATAAGCTTTGACATGACGCGGTTAATCGTATTTTATAGGCGACTGACATTTGTAGATCGAGACGCCGTGTTCGTGGTCCAATCTTGCGACAGGACGATAAAATGACATGACTGTCGCCAGACGGAGTTATTAAACCCATAACCGGTTCATAACTCGACAAAACCTCTTAACAAATAATGCCCGACAGTAGACGATTGCGTAATTAATCGATATCGCTCGAAAACAGACAAATTTTATGGTTTCGGTTCGTGGCATGGTGACTACGATTGTGTATTCGAGTTTGTGTACCAGGAATGAATTAATCACGATCACTCATTATAAACTTAAACTAGAACTCCTTATACACATTCAGGGTCCGGATGGATAAATCGACACCGTTAAAACTGTGCTCAACTTTGTTGAAAAAAGTTGTCTTGCCACAGTATTACTTTACATATACTATAAATAGCGCGACAATTAATAAGCTAATTACCGCATTCAAGTAAATTTAATTTTTAAAGCTTCTTAAAGTTGTATTTCGTCCTGTTTTGCTGCCAAAAAAACAACGAAACGAAAAATGAATCTGTCTCCTAATATTCCTTACAGTGATGGGATTCTGTTTCCGTCTCCAACAAAAACTTCGAAACCGTCAGCGACTCCACGAAACGCTTCAGAGTTTACTGAGGTTGACTAACTCTGAAACTGCGGATTTGAATTTGTACGGGTTACATTACTGTGACTTGGGCTACCGGCTCATTCGACAATGATTCAAGATCGAATTAACACTATTTTACTTTAGATCCCAGAGCGCTTTGGTCAAGAATTCAACATTGACAACTAAACAGTGGCGATTTGCAACTTTAAGCACTTGAAAATAGATCCCATGAATATTCCTTTTATATATGTACTGACTTTCTTTAGTTTTCACATGAACGAATATAAATTTCATCAATCGAAAGATATCACTAAAATAGCAAAATTGCGACCTCTTTGTATTTGCATCAAATTTCTAAGTTCTTAAAAAGTTAAGTTCAGTATCATTTTGTTGCCATCGAATACTCAAAATAAATATTTAAAAATTATTTGTTAAATTCTGTTCATGTTAAAATGCCTGGGTCATGATGAAAGAGTAAAAATTAAAAATCAGAAGTACTATGACATTGATTGTGCTAAGTTCTTTGTATGAAGCCTTTAATTATAAAACAACGGAAAAGGTATCTTTAAATATGTTAAAACGGAAATCTACACTAAGGTGGTCAAACATAAAGACTCTAGAGGCCTATTTTATCAAAGATCGTAAGCCTGGACGAAGCCAAGATGGCCATACTATAACGTGTTTCACTTGAATGTGAACTGCGATCACGTTCGTGTGAGTTGCAATGTTTTGCTCCTACGGTACAAAACGCGATGTCGCCTTCGCGGTAATGTGTCTGCAACCGTCTTGGCTGCGTCCACACGTACGGCCTTTGATGAAAGGAAGCCCAGATGCGCTCAGTTGTTACGCAAAAAGTAGGCACATACAATCTTGTACGGAAAAATCCGGGCACGAGTGAAAAATGGATTTGATTTTTGCAGTTGTGAGACCTACACACTTCAACTTGAAATTTGGTAACACGAAGTTGCAACTTTTGGTTTGGATTGCTAAGCGGTGCACACTTCACAATCTTGGCAGTTGAAAGTGGGTTTAATTTTGGAGGACTTGAAATATTTCAACGTTCACTAACCATAATCTTTCCCAAGACACAATCCTAAGGAAATTGTTGCAGTGGAAACTACATTTCATATTATTGGTTTCGACAAAAATAAATGAATGTTCAAGTATTCAGTTCTTAAGACTTAATAAACTTTTTCCTTTTGAAATTTCATCTTAATAGCGGACGACTCACTTAAGGAAGCGCCGTCTCTGTAGCTCAACTTGACTTAATCACTTTTGCGGTCCGGATGTCGTGATCAACTAATATTCTAATTGGGCGACGTCGGCCAAAAAAAAACCAGCATATCGTCATACACCGTGATTCAGTGTTATCCCGCGCAATTTTTTTGGAGAAAGACTGTTTAGAGGCTTTCAAAACAGACCCTTTGTTCGGCGACATGAAAGAAACAATTGTGTGCAAAAAAATGTCCGTCATGTATGTATTCATTTATAACATCGTTAATGGAGAGCAGAGTCCATCAAACCCTTTAATTTATGAAAAGCAACCCATAATTTTCCCCCATTAGTCAGCTGACACGCAGGTCAATCTGACTGACTGCTTTTGTAGGACTTTTTAAATTAACTTAAAAAACTGTCTAAAGCTAATTGATAGGCTGGATTACTAAATAAAAAGTTTGTTTTAAAATGACGCTCATAAAATCTCATTATGTAGAGGTTATCGTAAGTCAGCAAGCGCTATAAATGAATTAACGCCAACATTTTATGAGTTTTATTGCGAAGTTGAAAGTATTCTAAACTTCAATGCACTTCAAGATTCGGCTCCTTACACATTATGATGGCTTAAACTGTTGTGCTGTAAAGTTTTTCTGTTTTTCAAGGAAATTTATATGTTTTACGGACGAAAAACGCATTTTTGGAATTATTGTTGGATGGCATAGGCTTCTTGAAGTTATAAGTTTCGATCAAAGCTATAAAACAACAAAACTCGTTGTTTTTTACAGTATGATTTTCACAAATCACCAATTCTCGCCTTTGCCTGCCAGACATTCATTGATATCAAGGCAGGTGACTTTGCCAGCTAAATACGCTTAAATGTTTTGGCTCTACCAACAGAGCGCCAGGCTACAATCGCGGAGACTGTAGATTCGGATCCCCGCTGAGCCTGATCTCGCTCACTCACGCAAAACATTGTATTTTCAAAATCATGACAAAAAATCTTGTTTTAAACACGAAAAGCATACGGCAACACTTTTTTCGCTACCACACACTTAGCAATATAACAGAAAGAATAGGATTTGAGGGAATTTATTTAGCAACAATATTTTGTNTTGTAGGACTTTTTAAATTAACTTAAAAAACTGTCTAAAGCTAATTGATAGGCTGGATTACTAAATAAAAAGTTTGTTTTAAAATGACGCTCATAAAATCTCATTATGTAGAGGTTATCGTAAGTCAGCAAGCGCTATAAATGAATTAACGCCAACATTTTATGAGTTTTATTGCGAAGTTGAAAGTATTCTAAACTTCAATGCACTTCAAGATTCGGCTCCTTACACATTATGATGGCTTAAACTGTTGTGCTGTAAAGTTTTTCTGTTTTTCAAGGAAATTTATATGTTTTACGGACGAAAAACGCATTTTTGGAATTATTGTTGGATGGCATAGGCTTCTTGAAGTTATAAGCTTCGATCAAAGCTATAAAACAACAAAACTCGTTGTTTTTTACAGTATGTTTTTCACAAATCACCAATTCTCGCCTTTGCCTGCCAGACATTCATTGATATCAAGGCAGGTGACTTTGCCAGCTAAATACGCTTAAAAGGTTTTAGCTCTACCAACAGAGCGCCAGGCTGTAGATTCGGATCCCCGCTGAGCCTGATCTCGCTCACTCACGCAAAACATATTATTTTCAAAATCATGACAAAAAATCTTGTTTTAAACACGAAAAGCATACGGCACCACTTTTTTCGCTACCACACACTTAGCAATATAACAGAAAGAATAGGATTTGAGGGAATTTATTTAGCAACAATATTTTGTCACAACACGGCGATTCGCGATGGTCGAATTCTTTACACGTTTACGATGAAACGACGTTTCTCTAGAATATAGTGACATTAAATTGTTAGTTCAAGGTTTTCAAGGATTTTGAACAAGACCAACGTTGGAAAGCATCACACATATCATGACATGTTGAAAATATAACGAAGTTAAACGAAACTCGTTTGAACTGTGCATTCGCGCACCCTTGGATGTTCGGGGGGGGGGGGGGCGGCTCGAACGAGCCCGCCTCATGTGGCGAAGTGAGCAAAGAGGTCCGCCTCAGAGAAACAAAATCTCCGAAAAAAGTAGAAAACGAGACAAAAGTCCACTGAAGGCAGGAACTACCAAAATTCGGCAAATGCGCAATTCACAGCTCTGAACGTACCCCGTGAATCTCAAAAGGTCCCTGTTCTCAAAAATTCGAGCCCCCATTTTTAGGCTGGGTGCGCACATGCTGTGGCATCAAGGTCGAAGTTTGCCTGCAAGCGTTCTCTTACAGAAAATTGCGTTTGAGCTCGTAGAGTAAAATGATTACAGGAACAGGCTGCGGTGCGAGTATTGTGAACTGGGTACACGTTGTTTTCATTTGCATACGTCGAGTGTGCGTAAGTTTTATTTGGTTCAAGTTGACATGAAGTCATCAAAACTAAGTTTTCATGATTTTCGTAGTCGCTGCTGCACTTGCCTCAGTCACGATTCAGTTTTCTTAAGATTTTAGAGAAAAGCATCTACCTCTCTAGTGTTGTGATTTGAGGATATAGATACAGTACTGCAGAACGTCATACGCTAAGTTAATATCCCTAAGGGGAAATTAGGGTGAATTAGGTGGGTATACATTCCATTAAAACATTTAGTAATGTTTACCTACCATCTTCATTTTAAATAATTGGAGATAGGGAGAGGCACAAAGCTCACGATTGTTATTTCCGAAGGGTAAATTAACTTTAAAATATATCCAAAGCATAATAAAGATCGCGTTTATTGTGTTTTTGCGGATCTTGTGTGTGAAATACGATAAAACACATAAAAAGCAATTAACCATTCGCCATCTGCTTTTATTTCGTCAACACTTTTTTCCATGGTTTATTTATGAAATTCTAATAAACTCGAGCGATTTTCTTACAAGGTTTTTAGAAAGATGTCTAGATTTAGAAGTTACGAAAATGCACAATGTATACCATATTCGGTTGCTCCTTTCTAAATTGACGCTCAGGTGCAAAACGATTCCGGCATCATAAAAGCGTTATATTTAATGCTCTCCTGGTATGAGCAATAATTCGTTGATTACACGTTTTATGGTTTTATGGCTTTGTCTGTTTTTTGCCTCAATTCTTCATTAGTATGTGTCTGTTTGCTCTCAACTGTTCACGACAAGTCCTCGGAAACATTTAACTTCTTGTTGTTGACCTTTAAAGCTGTTGTAATGTCCCTTTCCATTAAAGATGTGTTTGAATGCTCCTAACTATGCCAGTGTAGAGCAGAAACTTAAAAGGCAATGCTATTTGAACATAATCTGTCCTAAACAAGGTGCAGTTGTATTCGCTGACAATTTGTAAAATAATGTGCAAACAAAAACAATCTGCGACTAGTGACATTTGCACTGATGACGTACCTCGCGTGCTCACACAGCCCGCGTCGTGCAGTGTTATTCCCCAGCACCACGTCACGATACTTACTCGACACGGTTCAGTGATTTGCTGCTGATTATTTTCGCCTCAAAACTCGTTCTTAAAAACATTTGGCAGTTTTCAACCTAGTTCATATTCACATCGTCGCAATAAGTTGTGTTTCTAACTAATTTGGTCAAGCAATCACAGAGATAAGGAATTAGCTTGCAAGTTACACTTCAAAACATTTTTAATTTCGACCATTTACAGTATGAAATTCATTGGTCTCAATTTGATCCTTTCTCAAATTACCAGATTTGATTTTTGGACATTGTTTCATGAAAAGTGGCGTAAGACTTCAGTCAGAAATTTAGTCTTAAGCGTCAGCCAAATATTTCTAAAAATACTTCTATCTGACTTGAGCAAAAGTACAGAGTCTCTGAGAATATATACATAACTGCTACTTACAGAAGTAATTTCTACCCACTGTTTCTAGACTATGATGTGCTCGTAATTACATGGATAAACCTTTTTCGGCAAATCTGAAGTGGGAACGTAAGACCAAACTACCTTCAAGAAACAGACCCCCTAATTC
The DNA here is from genome assembly GCA_002633005.1 of Phoronis australis. Taxonomy (NCBI): domain Eukaryota; kingdom Metazoa; phylum Phoronida; family Phoronidae; genus Phoronis; species Phoronis australis. The sequence goes on along the minus strand of NMRA01000024.1, from coordinate 481,338 downwards.
AAAAGCTCGTTTCCTTGACGACAAGGCGGATTTAGGCTATGACAGATTAAAAGTGTCTCGTGACAGACGTTTGAAAGACAAAGTATGGGTCTCAAACATTGATTATGTAACAAATTGAAGTGCCTGTTATGTTATCTGTGTTATTGTATCTTATTATAATGAAAGCAAATGATGTAAAATTAATGACTTGTGTTGCTGCGAAAATGAATTATGCCAGCTTCGTATGCTCTTTGTCACGTGTTAGTCACGTGGTAGGACATATTTCACTATAACGCATCTCAGTGGGGCAACTTAGTTGTGATTTTTGGGTCAGGATTGACAAGCATGACATTTGGCCATGATGAACGTAGTACCAAGTCATTTTCTGAGAAAAAAATGCCTAGCCATAAAAATCCAATATGGCCGCCATACTTTTCAAGATGGACGCCAGAGTGGATAAAATACTAATAACCACGAAAAATGACGGACATTTTGCAAGTCGAGGATGACAGTTATTTTTTGATTTCTTAAGCTAATTCTTTCTCCACTTCTCTATGATTTCACAAACTGAGAAAGGTAAATAATAAAAGCGAAAGTATTTTTAGGCACAGAATTCTGAGTATGGAATTTTTCTGTCAACCACGAAATCCTTGCATGGGATGATAACACGTATACCTCTGTTTCCGATGTTTTTACGGAATTCACGACTTGGGCACACGTGCGCGTACCCGGCAACGTTTAGAACTGTCATTGGCCAGTTAATCAATTTGCTAGATGTAGGGCCTATACCATTATTTAACTTACATGCCGCCCGTAGAACGGTGAAAATTGAGATAAGGCAAGTCTTTGCGAGATATTGTCATGCATTAAAAGAGAAGCGCGTGATCACGCAACCTTTAGTCGGGAGTCACCTGCGTCTGGCTGGGAATGTATACCTGGCTAAACAAAAAATTCACGAGACACATTGATAAAGCGTATTCCGAAATGAAGTTCATTCTAACAAATACAAAAACATTTTCAATGTAAACAAATTTGACTGTGATTTTAGTTTTAAAACTGCATTTGGCGCTGTTTTGATGACAAAGAAAAACGAAAATAGAATTGGGCAATTCACTCTCATAAAATCGGTCTCACAATATTCGTTACTGACCTAGGATATCTAGGATTCTGTTTCCGTTACCGACAAGAATATCGAAGTCTTCAGCGACTAAGAAAACGCTATAGAATTTATAGGGCCTTCAGTGTCCAACCCTAAACTTGTGACTTCCGGTGGCGCATGTACGCGGCTTCACTTCAAGACTGAATGAGCTTGATGATGTTTTTAAACCTTAAAGCACCTATGAGAGGTGCAGCTTTAGGTTCACGTGCACGACAAAATGGTTGCCATTCATGAATGGAACGGAACTACACTTTTCATAAAACTGATGCTGAAGACGGCGTAAATGCAAGCATACAGGGCTGTAAAGTACGAACTGTCCATATTTCTCGATTGAAGAAGTAGAAGAAAGACAAGAAGCTGTCTGTATTGTCTGTATTGGCAAACACAAATTCAGTTTAAAGAGCGGAATTTTTGTAACCATGAAGCTTTTTTTAAACGATCGAAAGGAAGGTCTATAATCCTACTGGCAGGCCAACAGTGAAACTAGTATCGGCCTAAGTGATGTGAACTTAAAAACATTTCAGTTTGAAAGTCGACGAATGTAGCTTTCATTTGATCTGAAACGTGTTGGAAATATGTTGGTACTTGCCCGACGCGATAGTGACACTTAGCGTTTTCCTCACTTGCGTTACCTCGCGTGTCCTTATTAGACGAATGGCGTGTATTGTTTCAAACTTCTCTGACTCTCTTTGTGTGTTTTTCAAAATGAAAATGCAAATTTACGACCATTTATTAAACCAGACGCCTCTGATAAGCATTTCTTTTGTATCACTGTGAAATTCATCATCATCTTGCGACATTATCACAAAGAAATCAGTTATTAACAAGGAGGACAAAATTGGCTTCTAATGTAATGGGTTAAGAAGATTTTGTAATTTCAATTAATTAAAAAGGGAACTCGCCGTCTTTAATCCATGGCAGACTCTACGGGTGGCCGATAGTTATTGAGAAAACTTGACAATCTCGTGAGAAGCGCTGTAAACTAACACGTTTTCAATTCTTCTCAAGAACAAACTATTTCGATGCATTCTTTTCAAGCACAATTCATTATTCAAAAAGGCCAATGCATGATCAATTCAAAACTTAACTTCGTCATGAATTACGGAGCTTTAAATGAAAGAAAATATAACCCCCCCAAAACACGGGTCCAAATTTCGCTAAATTTGAAATATCAAATATCAGAAATGGCTGATCGGATTCAAACGAAACTTTCCAATACCACACTTTCCCTGCTCTACAGTACTACAAAGAATTGTTCAAAATTGGCATACTTTTTAGGAGTTGTAAACAATAAGACTTTTGTGAAAAATGGAAAGTTGCTTTAAACCCGAGACAATGAGATGAAAGAAATCTGTAACAGCGTTTATTGAATTTCGTCTTGAACATTCATACCAAACAAAATTTGTTTTACTCTGAATGTCCATTTCTTGTTTGCTTAATTTTATTGAAAAGACATGGACTTGTTACCCCATTAAACAGATCTTGTTATTAAATCAAAATCAAATTCTACAGGCTTTCTGCTTCCAGAAAAAATACTTTTCTTGAGTTAAAATCTAGTTCTGTGCACATATTGGGAGAATGCACAGGCTTGACAAGTTTCTTCTTAAAAAGGACACTTAACCCTATTTTGACGATTTCAACCAATCCTCGTTCAGTCACCTGCTGATGCATCATTGGCCTCATTCTCAGTTGCCTTGTAATTGGCTAAAAGCGTACGTCACGCTTGGCCGTGTCGCAGAATTCGAAAGTTTTCAAAATTTTCTCCTAACTCTTGAGGGTTGTGGAGGTTTGCAAAGCATTGTTTTGTTTCAGGAAATTGGATGGGAAAGTAATTTTTAATATCTGAGTGTTGATAGGTCAAAAACTGGTTTGGTATCTTTTTAACCTTAAGTTCTCTCTCTGCTAAACAAATTGTTAGCTCTCTGTAGGTTTGTTATTTCATGACCTGATTGAGAGTACAGAACATATAGACGAAACAATAAGACAAAAGCAAACGGAATATTCAGACGTTTATTTCCGAATCTACATCAATATTGATAAATTACAATTACAATGAGCGACATCTAGTGGCAAGGACATGTGATGAGCATCAAGACAATGGGGATGACAATGACGGATGCAGAATATCATATTTACAACGATGATGACGTCAAAATGATGTATCCATGATATGTCAGTGTTAAGTGAATATGTATAAATATGAATTGAATATCACACAAACGGTTTTGCATTATAACTATCCCCTCTGCAAATCGTCACAATTTTACCAGAAGACATTAACAGCTGTATATCATAATAAACTTGAACTTTTAAAATTTTCTTGAGACATGTGACAAAAATAAAATTAACCATTCATCCACTTTCAGTTTCAAATTGCATAAAGTCTTTGCATAACCCTAATCTGCATGTCTGAAAAGACCAGCAAATTTTTTTCACAGGTAAGTCAATGCACGGACCCTTTTTCTAACTATAGTCAAGTTAACAGACCAATTTCTTTCTAATTAACTTTAACGTCTCACTTGCATATTTACTTACGACAATTCCAAAAAGTGGTCAAACCATGAAAGCATTAAGCCAACCACTGTCGGTCATACTCTCCAAATAAAAAGAACAGGTTTTTCAAACTGACACAAATGTGCATGTGGTTGTATTGTACCCACAGCAACACTATGAAGACAAAACAAGACTGACTGTTGAGCAACTGAAGTAGACTAAATGAGTGCCTGCCACTCACACTCCGAGCAAGAACGCGTGCTTGGCTGTTGATCCAACCCTCATGGAGTCCACTTGGGGAGACACTGGATTGTTAAGTGATGCATTGAAGGTACCCTTCAACACTGTATCTTGAATCAGAGGTGAAAACTGAAAAAATAAGAAGATAATATTGAAAATGTCTTATGGTTGTGTTGGTCTATCGCCAAATGTAATCGACTCCATCTTCACAGAAATATGCTGATGATGAAATTGTTCTCTTTTTGTAATCTCAATAGGTTGAGAACAGAACCCTGTTGGGATGTCTATGTAATAAGGGTTGTTTATGACTACCTGTATGCAATTATTTGTACGAATGAACCTGTTGTTTCTGCAGAGCCATCTAGCCAACTTTCGAGTCTCACATTGTATCGAGATAGCCCTTTCAAAGCTTTCTGAATAGTTTCTAAGCTATGAGGACTGATTAAGCTTCAGTTTTTATTGACAAGCATTGTATCTCTTCGAACGCGTGAGTTTCAGCGCCACCCAGCTGTAATCCCACAATACGTTGCTGTTAACACTCAAGAGGACAATATGTAGGCCAATCAATCGGTAAATTTACTAAATGCCAGATTTGATTGCATTATTCTAACAACTTGGCATTTACACGTAGAATGGAAAGATGATGCTGGAATTGCGAGAATCGTACCCTGAACTGAATTTTGACTTGACCAGCAATTAAATCAGCGCATTAGATAATCAATTGACAGTAATCATCATCGATCAGATAAAATTAGGACGCTGAACACTTATTTGGACAAGAGCTCAGCCACGCTTCAACTAAAAACTATTTTCAGTAACATTCATGTCAATTTCAAAGTTATCAGTAGACATGAGCCAACAAAATATTTAAGACGTTTAATTCAGTTCGAACAGACGGGAATTTCGAAATGTTGCAGCCAAGAAGCCAACACTGACCACTGCTCAGTTGGGATTTGCCAATTCTAGCCATAAACATCCCTAATTGTGTGTAGTCTAATTTAGGCCAATTCAGACTTGATTTAGGCGGAGCAATGCAATAACAGTGATGGAAGAATGGACGCAAATTAGCCTGACACAATCTACCTGCCAGCTGAGCGGAGGTCATGCCAATCCTAGTTAGGTTGTCAATTTCACATGAAATCTGATTAGTCAATGAAGGGAAACGGTGAAGAATCGACTTAATTTCTGGCTCTGCCCCTGACAATTTATTTGTGAATGGATTTGATTTTGTTACTGGCCGAGATTGTGCAACGCATTAAGCCCATTACTACTATGGAATGTTTGGCAAAAGCACTTTTCAATAGTCGACTATATCACCAAACTGGCCACTTGATCATATTGAGAAAATAATCATTGGAACAAAGTGTACTAATAGGTTAACGCTTCCAATGGCTTAGGTACATCACTAATTTTCTTACATACAGTTTTGCACTTATTACTCTTCTGAACAATTTTATGAGGTGTGACGTGTCAAAGTCGAAACAGTTCTCTTATCATTTGCAAGTCTATTAAGAATTCTATAATAATTTTAGGTTCAGAAAGCTCTGAACCGTTATATTAACGTTAACCGTTAACATAAATTGTCATAGATTTTTTTCGGTCCAGACAGGGTCAAAAGTCCAGCAGAAGGGGGCACCTGACTAATTCTGAGCAGGAGGCTAATGACCATCCTATATTTCCATTTAGAAGATTTAAAAAGTTAATTGAATGCCAAGCCCTCATCTTGATTCACTGGATGACCTTTTAGGAATGAATCATTAAAGAATGTTTTACAGAGTTAAAAAGATTTTTCTTGAAACCAATTTGAATAAGTTAATGAAGCTAATGAAACTGTTTTCAATGAGATCCTCAAAGATGCAATGTTAAATGATTTTTCACTTAATAGTCATGTGGATGTACTGACAAAGAACTGGAAAATATTTCATTTGCTATGCAATACGTTCCCAGATGTTTTTGTTCTCCAGAAATAATTGATTAATCTATGTTCTCATTTAGGGGTACGGAACGAATTTCACTTATTCCTGTCCATTATACATCAGGAAAACAAAATTTTCAAACCAAAAATATTTCATTCAGAACAAAGTGGCATGTCAGTCTACAGACATGACCCCATGACCCCAAAAATATGTTTAATTGTGTCATAACTACGACAAGTCTTCTCAGGTAAATCCCAAGTTCACAACAGAAGTAAACAAATGCCCATGTATTTCAATAGCCAGCCTTGCGTCACTTCAATTTTCTTTCTGTCAGAAGAACTAAGCAAAAAAATTAAATAAAACGAGAGTTTAACAGTTCCGGAATTTCATGATTGTGCTGCCAGGGATGGAGCGATTTTGGAGATGAAGATTTTTGGGGTTCTAAATGCATGTGCAGGCACACTGTTTAAAACAAATGATCAAAACGTTATCGTACCTCATAGGCACCCGGACCAGGTGTTTCATCGATCTTTTCCATTCTGAATCGTTTGTCCTTAGTCGTCATCAACCCTCCTGTTTCTTTCAGAGCGGCAGTACTAGGCATATATGCACCAGGGCCTGTGGATGAGATGGGGGCAGGTAAGTACAATACTCAGACTCATCACTGTATGACACTATCAAGAATGCATTCCTCAAATTCACGTAATCTTAGAGATGAGTATTTCATGAACAAAAGCACAATTTTAATTCACAAACTTTGGTTGTCACGAGAAAATCCTGTGTCAAAAATCGGCGGATGGGATGACTAAACATTATTCGAAACTTGACAAAAAATTGACCAATCAAGTCGCAAGTTTGAGTTAAATTTCAAGAATTTCTTTCCTAATGTGATTAGACAGTTATCAGTCTCAGAGTAAAGCTTGGTGTTGGGCCCAGGTGTTAGATGTTATTCAAGGGAAACTTCAGGAGCCTGGAATAAAGTATTGATTTCACCAAGCATTGATTGATTACCAGCAATTTTCAGTAGCCATAACCCAAAATCACCTTGTGGCTAGTTTTCTGACCATGACAGGAATTCCTTTTTTAAATTAATATTTGATTTCACGATGGAAATACAGACATCCACCAAAAATGAACAAGTGGAAGCAGCAACGAAAAATACAAAAAATATCATAAAAGTGCATTACCACAAAAAGCAATACCACGGACAATGAACAAAATAATTCAACTACTGAACATTTGAAGTAAAAAACGACTCGGTAACAGCATTCAAACAATGTTGTATATTTACACACCTGGAACACTAGGGTCGGGTGCACTATTCTTGAGGTTCCTCTCGGGGGCAAATCTCGAGGCAGACATTTGAAAGGCATTCTTCCTCCTAGCTGCCTCCTTGTTCCTGGGTGGTGCTGGGTTCTTCTTCAGCTGAGACTTAGCGAAAGACTTATGGACATCATAAGAACCTGGAGGGGGCATTTCCTACAAAAACATTTATTAGCACACTCAAAATGTATCCTCTGACCTTGGAATTTGCCTACTTAGTCTCTAATGCAACATATCATAAAAATGAATAAGTTGTCTCACTAATTTTTCAGACAAAAAGAATTGTTAAATTTGATCTTTTTCGTTTTTCAAACTTTTAACATTGTTGTGGATGCTCACAATTTCTCAAAACAAGACATTTGATTGGTTTAAAAGCCAGAAGTTGTCACTAAGAACCAATCAGATGTCTTAGTTGGTTGATCCAGTCAGTCAAATGTACCCATAGTCTGATGGCGGTTGTGGTAAAGAACATATCAGTGACATATCATTTATGTGGTGCTACTTTTTTGTAAAAAAAGATGATAAAGCAGCAAAACAATTTCACTTGTTTGCCTCATTGTGTCCAAAATTGATGAGACATTGCCATACAGATATCTTGAAATCTTAATTCACTTTGTCTGCCTGTAATACCTGGTATCACTAAAAACTCATCAAGGGTGAACACATTACCTATGCTGCTACCTGGTGTTGAAAGTCAAAATCAAAAGCAAACCTTGATAAGCATGCACGTCAGTGCTGCAGGAATGTGTGCAACATACACTGCCAAAGAATAGAAAACATTGTGGCATGAAATATAAAATAGGCCTACTGAAATTCTTTGTGAAATTGAGCTTGCACTTTTCAGAAAAAATCCTGCAACATTATGTAGATGATATGGGCCGTGTACAATGGAGTAAGGAACGCTAGTTGCAATTACTAAAGACATGGCAACAGTAGAAAATAAAAAAAATAAATTTAAGACATTAAACAGATTATCTCCAGTGATGCTAGGAACAAAAGAATGCCTCTTTGTCAAGATTGATTTTCTAAATTGATACATGTTCACTACCAACACAAAAGTAAACCATATGGCCAACTGAAACAGATACTAGGTTCCCCCACAAATATTTCACTGTTTCTGGTCTTTCTCTGCCATAACTTGTTTTGAAAGGTTAATGCAATCCTTGGCTACACCAGGGGCCATGTGGTGGAAGTCAGAAACAGTTGGCAGGACTTGCCATGGGAGAAGTGGGGAATTTTAAACGATCTATAAATGTTGCTTTAAATAACATGACACGGGCTGGTCATAAAGACCTCCGTGGAATCGCTTTGGGTCTTTAGCTGCCAGACTCTCTGTGAAATTTCTGAGTCATGTATCAGACTCTATTAAGTGGTTAGAAAATTGAAATAGTATGCGCGAATGAACACTATGTAGTTTATTGGTCAGAGCACTTACAAAAGGTGTTTGAAATTAATTATTATGATAATAATTATTGCATTCAATTTTATAAATACTATTGTTGTTGTTGTTGTTGTTGTTGTTGCTTTAGTTCTTTAATTGTCATCAATTTTATCATCACCACAGGTTATCACACAGCACTGAAAACCTGAGTAGAAATTTCCCAATCAAACCTAATTGAAACTTTATGAAGGAATTTTATTCACAAACCTGACCATTTCAAAAATGAATTATAGGCCAATTTTGTGAAAACGCATGTGATCAACTGGCATCAAAAGCCATCGATTTCTACGAGGGTGTTCCTCGAAAGGCAGACACATGATCTTCAAAACCCTTGTGATTTTCGAAGAGGACAGAAACTGTATCCGAATGTACATCTCAATATTGAAAATGTCCCGTTAGCATTACGCACAGTTTATATACAGGGTAAGTCTCGGCTAATGGGGCTTAAATCAAATTACGCCTACTTGGAGTTAAAGCAAAGGAGTGATTTGAAATGAAACACCAGAATCATCATCTGACTCCAGGCTTGGAGTGGGTTTGTGTCAAAACAAGACTTTTAAACGATTAAGACTAATGCATAAACTTCGTGGAAATTACCACTGTCAGTTTTTATGTCCTGTCCTTTGGTGGTCCAGTCCCTTGTTTATTGCAGAAAGTGTAGTGAAAGCATTTAAATCAAGAGTTCAGGAAATCCTTCAACCATGATGCTGTGATTCAATACAAGATGCATGGGGACTTGTCAAAACGTAATCACTCCTCAGCATTGGTGGGCTGGACTTATGACCAGGCACCTCTTGTTTTGTGATTCAGATAACACAGCAGAGTGGTCTTAATGGCTGTTATCAGAGAACCCAACTTAAGAACTAGACACTGACTCTCATCTCAGTGCAGATAACTTTTTAGTATCTGTAAGTAGCTAGTTGAGATATGATGTCCAGTACAGTACACAATGACAAGTTTACTATTCTTTCATTTAGACATTAATCATCTCACCAATGTCTAAAATTTGAGGAAAAGGAAACCTCAAGAAATTGTTGGGTTTCTTCTACACCCAAAAATGATTTTCAAGATGACATAGTCTACGGAAAAATTCTGCACACAAAGGTTAAAAAATACGGAAATAAAATCTTTTGTAAACTTTCTTGAATAATTTCCTCCATCTTTTGCGGGAAGCAACAACTGTTAAGAGTCAAGTAATTATCCCACAAAATACAGATCATTTTTATTTTCATGTCACCTGGATGAATGACGACGTCCATCTTCTGGGTGTACAGATTTCTTGTAATAAACATTTGATATTTGCCAATTTCTTGTAATAAGCAATTCACATTTGTACTCATGCTTAGAAACTCGTGCACATTGTAATGTCGATAAGCCTATTCATAATAGCTTTTAGGATTATGTTTCTATTTTAAAATGCGTTTTAACTTACAAACTAATGGAAATCAGCATCACACTGTTTAATGTGGACTCACAAATGGAAGCAAAGGAAGTGGCATAATATCCTGTTTTTACCTGTCTCAGGTGTACTTTGGTAACCAGACACTCGGCATCACCTGAGAATAGGAGCCTCAGTTGGTTAGGCACTAATGGGCCATAATTATGGTGCATTATCTATAGTCTAACTTAATGGTAACTAAACTAAGAATTGTATTTTAACCATACCTGACAACAGGGATATTTTCTCTTGGGTATTGACCCTTGAATTACATATACCCGCTTTTACACTGAGACAGCGAGCGTCCCATCTAATCCAATAGCTTGAATTAAAACTGTACATTCAAACTGATATCTAGACCAAGTTCAAAGCCGCATACAAGAAAATATTCAATACAAGTTAATTAATTAATTCAGTGTTGAAAATACCGTGAAATACAGAAGACCTCAACTTAGAAATTGCGCATTATATTACTGAAGTCTTAAGTATTGTTCGGCCTCAGGTCGCCCATTCAACTTTGCTACTGCTTAATCAGACATGATGGCTGTCTCTTGTAAGGGACAGCCCGAGGGTCACGCATGTCAGTGATTGGGGCTTCAGGTCACAACTGACCTAGCCCATTCAGTGCAGTTCAGTGAAGAGAATTTTAGGAAATTGATGACTCACAAATTATAGGGAACATGTCATGAGCCAGATAAAAGTTTATTCCTGATCTTGTTTGTGCCTAGTAATTAAATAAAATTAAAAACAGAGCTCCCTACTCAGGCACTGAATTTTGGTCAAGTCACTGATCTGACATGTGCAAAACATTAAGTGTTTTATAATCATGAAGATTTTAAAATAGTTAAGGCCTTTCTTCATGGAGATTTACAATGCAGAGGTTTCTGATCATGAAAACATGTAAAAACTGTTTTGATGCAATCAACAACAGAAGACTCATGATGGATAAGTAAAGTTTACGGCCACCATCTGTTAGCATAGGAGTGCCACCACAGAAACAAGTGTGATAACTAGTTACAAAAAAAAAACATTTAAGGCCTCATCGCTAGCCATGTGTCTGAATTTTATTAAATAACAATGATTAGAAGGACCTACGTGAAGTTCATTTACAGCAGGTGTTTGATACTTTTGCAGACTTTAGGCAAACACTATGTCAGCCTTGAGAAAGACATGCGGGTCCAATATGTCCTTTAATGGAGAGCTTGTGAGCGAAATCCTATATTTTTTGAATTTAGAAAATCAGTATTGTAAAAAAACCAATTTAAACTAGACCAGGAACTGTCGCTCTCGATTAAGGGTTTGAGGTGAATATACCTAAAAAAAAACGACATCGAAAAGCACTTAAACACTACAATTAGTCTTTCTACATTTGACAACAGAAACTGGAATTACAGAAACACTTATGGTTCAACAAAATGCATAGCCATGTCTTGGAAAAGTACACAGGCACTTAAAACAGACTGACACGTCCCCCGAGGTACGTCTGCTGAGTCAGCTGGTACCCCCAAAGGCCAAGACAAGTAGGGAATCAGAGAAGTCATGAGTATTCGAATCAAAGTCACATAGACATTAGTAACGCCTGTTTGATTTTTAGGCTTTATTCAAAGAGGACGCATCTCACAGGACTTTTATCAGCAATAGTCTGATATAACGTGCCCATATTTTGAGAACCAGTTTGATGCCCGTTATTCAGTGGAGAAAACTGGTTCTCAAAATTCGGGCACTCTATATCAGATTAGTACCCTTTTATCAATAGGAGTGAATGAAGTTTACAGCAACAATTTGCATAGACAGTCTTTGCCGAAAACATGACTTTAACTAGCCTGCACGAAATGTCTTTGAAAAGTTACTTTATCTATTTTTTTAAAATATCATTATACCATTTCCTATGTTCATCACTGCTCTCCTTAATCAGTGTGAACCGAAAGCCAGACTGAGGAAACTCAGTGTTTGGAGAAGGGACTCAAATCAAATGTCATAAATTATATAATTTTTCTTTGTCCATTGGTATTTAAGTTTACCAATATGAACAGAAAATGAGAAAACTGTTTAGAGAATTAGAAAGGATGGACTATACTGAAATAGGCGGCCTGAATCAAAGTCATGTTTTCAACTGGTTCTCAATACACAAGCCCAAACATACCTTGGCTGTGGGGTCCACTTCCACTAGTCTCTGTGTTAGTGAAGAGAAGTTGGCGGAAAGCTGTTGGTATCTTGGCAAGAATCGTTTCTCCTTGATCTGATATTGGCCTGGCCCCGGGACCTCGGCCTTTTCTTTCTCGGCCAGGGGCTGTACTCTTACCGAGGTGGTGCCGAACACGCCACGTCGCGTCGACTCGATGTAGGCTTTACGCATGCTCTCTCCAGCCAGACCAATGTGATTGTATGAGCCCGGGCCTGTGAAAAGGAAAATTACTTTCTTTACTTATACCTACTAGAAATATTAAGTAACAAAAATTCTTTCTTGAAAATTACAGCATGCATTTGGCAATATTTACAGACTTTCAAGTACCTGGATGAGTTAAAAAACCATTGCAGTAATTTTTTCATTTCAAATACACATTTTTTGAATTTTCAAAGGTCGACTGCGGTTATAAACAAACAACATTTAATCAAGTATATATACCATGTACATGCAGATAATAGTGCAGGAGTCTCCTTAATATTTGTATCTGCTGATAAGACGAATATAAATACAACAAAATTCCCCATTTCACTGCAGCGGGCGCCTATATATAGGTAAAAAATTACTGTCAGTGACATAACGCAACTTATTAAAATTATTGAATTCGGAGAATACAAATTTTTTGGCATATACTAGAATTAGTAGCAACTGTCAAATAACGTTCGTCACTAGACACATGCAGTGAAATCTCATTGCCTTGGGACACAATACGACTGATAATTTTTTCCAAGAAACATACGTAGCGCCAAGTTAAGTGCTTTCCTATGCTCAGGTTGTGTACCACAGCAACCATCAGACAAGTTTTGAAAAATTGTGGACATTCACAATGATACTAGAAGCCCTTGCAAAATGAAAAATAGGCATTTTCGGGAATTATTTTGTCCGAAATTGGTGAGATTCAGCAGCCAGACACAGTTCTTGCAACTGAACAAACCAGGGTCAAGAACGGAGACCTGCCAGACCACCGCTAATGGATCATATGGTTGGTGACTGTTGTACATGACAATTTACTCAATGAGCTTATTGTCTGCCAGCAGGATTACTGAGACTCTCAGGGGTCTGCCTCTGTAGTGAGAGATACCCCAGACTACATAACTAATAATGAACAAACCAATCAAAAGATAAAAAACAGGCCAGGGGTTTTCAAACCACATTGTGATTTTCGAAATGAATTGCTATAAGAGTTATTTTACCCGTGATGACATTTCTGTATTCACAGATTCAGTTATTTTACATTGATATTTTTTCATTACTGCCATCATTATGAACATCATTATTTACATTTGCTGTCGCAGTACTGCAATTATCATTGCTTACTGACAGTTTCCTAATTTTGACATCACAATAATTATTGTTTCTTTTATTATAACTGTTTATACATTGTTGTTTACGTTGTTGACAGATTAGGACTACACTCAATCATTTCCGCTAAGTCTGTGAAAACTGAACCAATGACAAATTTATCCGGTACCGGTAAAACCAAGAGACACTTGAAAATATCGGGTACAGTACGTCATAGAGCTACAATCCACAGATCTGAATTGCCGGAAGATTAGGCAGACATATGCCTCAGACAAGGGTCATTTCATAAGGGAAATGGACATCACTTAAAATAATCTCCCCTAATCGCCAGGCCATGTAATTGCCCAGACTGTCTGGGACTAGCCAGCCAGGATAATTTACATAATTACATCACAAAAAGTCATCTTCCTTGAGTCACCATGACTGAGACTTCTCTCAGCAAACAACTGGTACTGGCGCCTGACCAAAAAAAATAATTTTTGTAGTCACATACACCGGCTCAATTTCATGTTTCCTGTTAGGTTTCTGGTAATTGTATAGTCAGTGTGTTTTTGAATAGGTTAACAATATTTCACTTGAGTCTATTCAGGTCTCAGTTCCGTCTAAACAATCCACTGTGTGTCAATAATGACACCTTGTGATTGATTACACACCCTGATTACACATGACATTGTCTTTATGAATAATGATTTGATGATCCTCTAACGTAAATGTTATCCAATGGAGAAAAGTTGAGTTTCATACAGTGCGGCCAAGTACATAAAGGTAAGAGTAAAATTTGTCTACTTAAGCAAAGTACAATAAAGTTTTAATATTTAGTTTCTTATATTTAGACAAACAGACAGGAGTGGTCGGCTTTTCGACAGGTGGGGCTAGTGTAAAACAGATGCTCACATTATCGTCTGAATGAAGATCAGAAAGCTCTGAGTACCGTACATGAAAAAGAATGAATGTAAAATGAGTTACTCTATAAAAAAAATAAAACAAAACATACCGGGTGTTTTCCTGACATGATGTTGAGGCTGAAATCGCACAGCGGTCTGACCAAAAGGGCTTCGTTTCAATCCACTCACTTTCTTCAAGGCCTCCAAGGCTACCCTCGGGTCATTGTACGAACCAGGCGCGGGTGCGACTGTATCGAAGGAGCCGAAACGCTTAAAAATAAAACAAACAAGATGTTAGACTGGCGTCAACACAACCAGTGATCAATGCAAGAAAGCATTAAATGAAATTGACAAAACAAAACACTTGTGCAGTTACTAAAAAGCACACACTACAGACCCATGGAACAGCTAAAAGAAACAGACTGCCATCATTCAGGAAAATGATCAAGTAACAGAGTATGAAGAATATGGATAAGTTTCAAGTCAAAAATGCAAGAGCATTCAATATCCTTATGACTGGCAGCTTTGTCATATTAAGCAATCATCATGCCCAACACCCAGTCATTAAGTCCACAGAAAGTGGCTGCATGCAAAATAGCATGTTTAGTAGTGCCACCTATTGTTTGATTATGGAAACACTTTTCACTGAAACGCATAGCAGTGACATCTATAGTGAAACCTTACCTTAGCTTGAGAGAGAAATGGTGGGTGTTCAATTTCAATTCCTTCAATGTTCACTTTGGGAGGCTTGACATCAAATTCTCCTTTGATCTCATATTTACCAGGACCTGGGACTGCCTAGAAAAATGAAGCAGAAGACATTTACGTACAAGTCGGAAACTTAATTGGAAAAGAACTTAAACAGAGTCCATGAAAAGAAAGCATTGTTTGCTCTATACACAGTTTACTGTAGCCAGTTCTTCTCACAGGTGATTCGAAATTTTGCTTGATGGTAATTGCATTACTATAAAATCTTAAAAGTTCAACAAATTCAAACAGTTCTAAACACAAACTATTTTTTAGTAAAATCAAACTGTCACAGCAGAAGGGACAACACTTACTTTTTTGGATTCTTGTTTTTCAATAGACTCGTGGTATCGTGGGATTTTTGCTTCAAACCTCTGTCTTTGATCATCTTTAATGTTTGCATTCTCAGCCTTCAGGGTTGATTCCTTCAGAACTTCATACTCGCCAGGACCTGGACCCTCATGCGACTTGACAAAATCAATTCTCTTTGAGGTGCGGTTGCCAAAATGATTGCCCTTATATACTCTGGTAGGAACTGTGTCCACCTGCGAAAGCAAATTTCAACTCTATTGAAAAATACCTTAAAAACACAGAAAGTTTCTCCTGACCTCCAATCATGATAATGGTAGATTAAATGACAAATTTACACCTTGCATGCCCCTTGTATGTATTTAGAAAATTTAAATTAACATAGTTGGTACTAAGTGTCTTTAACTTTCATCTACTTTTTCTTACCATAGTATAGCTATTGAATAATGAATTTTTGAGAATGAAGTAAAACAATACTTTTCCTTAGTGGCATTACCTATATTTTCAGAACAGTCTATCCCACAATTGTGCATGACTAGATTTTGAGAAACCATAAGTTAATGGTGAAACCGGTTGCATAAATCATTTTGAGCAGGCAACAGACTACAACAAAAGTAGACGTACAGTGTTATTGACAGCATAGTAGGCGGGACCCAGAGTTCTGTCCTTCTCAGGAGGATCCTGTTTTCTCAACGACCCGTCCTCATTTTCTTCAAATCCGTACGCTTGTCCTGGTGTGGGTATAGAGGGTGCCTCCGGCATACGGTTGAACTTGATTCTATTTGTCATTAGCTAGAATGAGACCGGTGAACGCAGATCAGAAATCAAGTCAGTTTTATAATGGTAAAGCTAACAAACCCTCAGAGAATCATTGGCTTATCTCAAGAGTAACAGTCTCTTTCACAATTTGTCCACGTCTATGATACAAGTAACACCTCTGCATCGTTCTCCAAAAAAAAAAAAAAAAACTAGAGGTGAATTCCAAAATTGATGTTCAAAATTGCATGTCCATGGTTGCTAGGGGTATGCCTATAAGCTTGGAATCAGTACACTGAAGTGGCGCCAAACATAAAAAATGTCCTGGTTTGGTAAATAATTAATACTAATCTCTAGATCTTATGAGTTCACACTCGTTGCAATGTTGAGTTAAACTTGTCACAGCAAAATTTAACCATGTTACCATGAGGAGTCACAGCAGGATGTCTGAAACAGTGATTAACGCAACAGAGATTTGCCCAACTAACAAAATGTTGAGTGTAATAAATGGCGTCAATGTGTGTTTTACCACATGTACCAATATTTGGTACCACACCTTTTCAATTAAACATCCATCGGCAATCTCTACTCACCGCTCCCTTTAAGCTGCTGGGGGACTTATCACCGAACGGCTTAAAAGATTTGGCATTTGGTTTTTCCCAGTCATTGTCCTTCTGCACAGCATAGGCACCGGGCCCTGGAACGGGCGTCTCGTTTTCTGTAAAGCGTCTTGACTTGTTGGCCAGAGTTCTGCCTCCCTTGACTGTGTATTGTACGAAGCCGGGATCATATTGCCCTGGTCCCGGTGCAGCGATAGAAGAGTCATTGATGTGTAGGTAGGTTTCTCTACTGGTCATAGATTGGAAAGGTGCATAGCCATCTGCAAATGACATGAAAACATTTTTAATGCAGAACTAAAAGCAAGTTTGAGTCAGAGGTTATGAAAAAGCTGGAGGCTTGGTTTAATTACAATATTTGGCATGGAGTGAAGATAGAGATGCATGAACATGCAACTGCAGGCATACAGTTGTTTTATGAAAATCTTTATTATTCGTTTGCGATTATGATGTGGGATCAATATGCCGTATTCAGTACCAAAATTTCAAAGTGACTTATGGTTAAAATTTTACATTTTGCAACACAATTTGGTGCACCTGCGAAGTTTTACTTTGCTTGAATTCCTCAACACATATACCTGGGAATTATTTTTTACCTCATTATTACACCTGCTTGTGTAAAGTCATCATCAAACAATGGAAAATGTAGCAAATTTTTGAAAAATAGAAAAATGACAATTTTGACGTTTTTGGTCAATTTGTAACAAGCGTTTGCACTGCTCATTGAACTTGCCCATTGTATAAAGAGATTCTGAAGCTACACAAAAGACAACTTACCAGACTTTATTTTAGACCTGCTCGGTGTCTCTATCTCATAAGCTCCAGGTCCCACTCCACCCGTGGACCCAATGGGTCTAAACGACTCCCTCACAGCTCGGTCATACATGACCCTGCAATAGAAAGACAAGGCATGAATATTATCTCTGTGAAAACAAATGAAACTTCCCACATGTTAACCATGGGTAAAATCCAAGATATCTCGACATATAAGTGCAATTACGTGGTAACTTCTTGTGAAAAGGTTACAAACTTAATTAATTTGGGTTGTATTCACTCCTATGACATATAGGAGTGACATAGGCTATGTCCAATGGCTTCGC
Organism: Phoronis australis; assembly: GCA_002633005.1. Classification (NCBI taxonomy): domain Eukaryota; kingdom Metazoa; phylum Phoronida; family Phoronidae; genus Phoronis; species Phoronis australis. The sequence continues at coordinate 463,449 of NMRA01000024.1, read as the reverse complement.
ATTCCATAGCAAATTATATGCCGAGCCAAGCTAAGTTGAAATGTAGTGGTTACTGGTTTCTACATTTATACAGCATATAGCGCTGGAATGAGACATGAGGATAAACGGGCTAACTACAAAACGGGCAACCACCAAAGTTGACACTGAACGGTGACTGAACCGCACAACGGCACTGGCACAACACGGCTTACTTGCTGAATCCAGCTAGAATTAATTAAAAAGAATACGCCAAACAACAAAATACGACTAGGACTTGTGGTCAACTTCTTACCTGTTTATTCAGAAACGTATGACAGTTACAACAAGTATCAAGCCTAACAATTGTAAAGTCCTTGCACACACGACGACTTTCGCTTATCCTCTGAACTCACAGCCACTGTTTACTGCACAATGCGTTGTCAAGAGAAAAATGGCGACTTAGAGACCGATTAACGGTTGTCGTACAGAGTGTGAGATTAATATGTTTTAGTTGAAATGCACTAATTCACATTTCAAAGAACAAACTTACATTCTCATAAAACAAAAAGAAGACAAACGAAAAAATAAACGAATAAACCTGATTTATTAATCATCAGCTGATTTATGACAGTGGGCAGTGTCAAGTTCTGTCAATAGGAGTCGCTCAATCATAGAAAGACGACACAAGAGCGGCGGCGGCGGCGGGCCACCAGAGCAGAGGAAAAAGAAGTGAATGTAACTGTTGAGAGAGACGCACTTGTGAGCGTAAGGTAATGAAATCGCCCACTCCACTTATAAAGCAAGGGAAGATAAAGCCCGTCACGAAGGTAAAAAGTGTGATAAATCACCTTGCCCCTGTCGTGTCGTTCTCAACCACCCACTGCAGGCTCAGGCACAGACAGGCACCCGAGCTCACAGTCACATCAGACATCAGCCGCTCACCGTTATGCACTAGGCTATAACATGTAGTGTCATACGAGTGGTTGAATAAAGGTGCCTGTGGTCTCAACTGTCTGCAGCAGAGACGGTGGCCATCCAATAGGTCCTTCATACGCCGGAAGCTTTTCGGCAAATTATGCCTCACACTCAGATTAAATCACGTGTCGCGTTGTTATAAACTACCTTTTCCACATAGAGGGACACCTTAGTACGTCGTCGGTGTCTTTAATTCCTTCTAACTTAAACAAATACTCCCGTAATCAAACTTTTTTCCGAGCAGTCCTTTATTCAGTTGCCCAAATGGCCAAATTGGCTACTGGACATTTGTACACGCAGTAGTTGCACCCCCCTAGCTGTGCTACCCAGACACAGACCACTCTGCAACAGAGAAAAATCTAATCTAATTTTCAGCACGATCATGATTGCTGCCTGGAATAGCTTCTGAATGAGAGAAGCTGTACTATGTTAGCTGACTGACTGGTTTTCATTGTTTTCTAAACACTCCATGTCACGGTACTCGATAAAACCCACCTCCCAGGGCCTTCTGTAGACCAATTAGGTATTTGTTATTTACGTACCAAAAATCACTTGTAATTAAACACACTGCGGTGAAATCTCACCAATTTAAGACACAATATCATGGCTGACAGGTGAAATTTACTTTAGGTGCCTAACACAATTTTTCCTAAATAATACCGGTAGTACCAGAATGATGATTTGCCATATCCAAGTTCTGTACCATAGCTACCAATAGAAAATGTCTTGAGAAATTGTGGGCATTCACAACAATGTTAGAAGCCCTTAAAATGAAATAATACGATTTCGGTAATTATTTTGGTTTGAAATTGGCGAGATTTTACTGTAATGCTGCTGCCAATGCAACTACAACACGACATAATATCAAGCTGGTGATCAGTGCCAGCGGCCGGTGCACGTATGGTACAACGTTTACCAGACCTGCAAGTATTTTTTATTAATATAAGCAGTACAGAACTCGATCCAGTCCGCAACGTAGTCCAAATTGTAAAAATAAAATCTTTCCTAAATAGATAGTAAATTCTTATTTTTCAGGTGACTACCTAGGCTAATGTCGGCAAAGTATGTGAGCTTCGGATGTTGGCAGGCCAGTCAAGCTTGCATGCACCAGTGTTTGGGACAACAACCTAAGCCATGCATCATTGCTTTGTGCAGATATATGGGCACTACAGCCAAACGTACAACAGACTGCAGCGGATTGTTCACAAACACGAATGGTGTGGATTTTCTTTCAAATCTGCTTCGAGTCAATTTGGAGGATGCTCAAGATCTTTCCAACAAATATCCTCGACTGTTGACAACTGACAAGGTCAAGATGGTGGCTGTGGCAGACATGTTGGTGTCTGGCGGTATTTCCTTGGAAGAGATTACGAAATATCCCCAGGTTTTCTCAAGATCGTGTATCACACTGTCGGCTCGACTGAAAGTGCTGCACAATGCGCGCGTAGACCCTGTGACTGTGAGAATGCTAACGTGTTCTGTTAAAGTGTTCGATCGAATCATGAATGAGTTTGACAAGACGAAGACTGCTTTAGGTGATCATGAATCACCATCGGAGGCATTAGCAGACTGGTTGTATTGCACGCGTGAAGAAGTTGAGAAGCTTATGGAAAGTCACCGAGTTATTCGTAACTCCAAGATTTCAACGATAGCTCCTAAAATTGAACTGCTCTTGGCTCATAATGTGCCCCCAGAAGAGATTCGAGCTAAAATATGGGTGCTGGGTTTCCCCTTGGATACGTTGCGTTACAGGGTCAAAATTTTAGAGACAACTGGCATCACCCCTGAGAACTGTAGAGCCTACATTAATTTGCTAAAATGTCCAGAATGTTTGTTTGGGAGAAGTTTGGAGAGTCATAAGGTCGAGCTTGAAATTAGTCGTCAGTTTGGTGGTAAAATGAATTACTTAGCATCGAGACTTAAGTGTGACGTTGGAAGCGTTGAAACTCTGTTTGAGGCCCATCCAAAACTTAGCAAAATCCGACTTGTTAAGCTAAAGAGCAATCTAGATTATTTGTTGTCCGAGTGCATGTTTAGTCCGGCTGATGTGATTAAGCATCCCAAAGTGTTGAACTTCAGTTTAGACACACTGAAGTCCAGGTACAATGAATTATTGAATATCAATAACTTACCGTGTAGTGTCTACTTTCTTCAGGTGGATTCTAGGCAATTTGTCAAAATTGTTGGCCGGACTGTTTGATATGAGTTTTCAGATAAATACGGTTTAATTGGTGCAAGGTTTCACTGTTGAATTGGTGATATTTTCTGGGTGATTCCCATAACTTTAGTGCAAGTGCTTGTACCAGTCTGGAAATAAACGACAGTTTTGCTGCTTGTTGACTGCTAATGTTTAATACTAACAATTATTTTCTGCTTTCTGTGATGAGGTTGCCAAAGACTTGAGGACCACTCCAGTTATTTCATACAGAAGTATGGGATTTTGACAGAGGCAATATTTCACCAGTGACTGGTTTGATAACTAGATTTTTATATGGTTCAGTAGGGAAGACACACAGTCTAACTGTCTCTCATCCAGTTAAGTAGGATCTGGACTTTTTGTATTGTTTATTTAAAGTCATGACTTGTTTTAGTATGATTTTATAAAACTGTTAAACCGTCATGTTATTACGCTTAAATTGTAAGTTTACAAAGATATACTATTAAGTTAACTATATATCTCAGCACAGAGGCAGATATATATATCGTGATTGGTCAGGTCTGTGAAGAAAAACGTCAGGAGAAGAAATAAAAGTATATTACTGATTATTTTGCAACAAATTGCATTAACAGATATTTTTAAAAGGCGAGAAAAATTTAAATAGAAATCTATTTAATTTCTTAACTACATATAATTGTCTAAGCTGAGCAATGGCATGCTTTAACTAATGAAGTAGTACTCTGTTACACACCGGCAGTGCAAAAAGGAGAGTAAAAACGTTGACAAAAATATAAAAATACCCAAAACCTTATCATTAGAATGTAAATTAACTCCTATTCCAAAACCCAGATTCTTACAATTCCATCACCACTACTCTAAAACCCAAAACTATACTTCAGATCGATACATAGATGTAGACCTAAAAGTTTTTCTCCAGCTCACACACAGGTGTCTGGATGACGAGCAGTCCTGTGTATGCGCACGCATTTCAGTAGTACATGGCTTGGTACATCCACTGAAAGAAAGAAAATCTCACCTATATGTGACAGCAAAAGACACGTGTAGCACCCCACACAATGAAGGTGAAAGGAACCTGATCTCTTGCGTCATTATTTAAAATGGTGCAGGGCCACTTTGATAGACAAACGAACTGATAAATGTGACTTATGCGCAAATTAAATTAAATTTGAATTGATGTGCTCACAGCGTAAGCACTCGAATGAGTTTTACTATAAAAATGTCTTAATGTTGGTGGTGTTCATTACCTCATCAAGAGTCATCTCTGCTTTGTCCTTCCCCATCGGAACGTTGTCGTAGAATAATGCTGCAAACGAGAAAAGTGATTGTTTTCTGGTAACCTAGCGTTTGGCTCCTATGACAACGAATGGAGAAGACATCTGCCTTCGCAATAGTCAGTCGCACAATAACCAGTGTATTGCCCAACGTTTCAGTTCAACACCAATCATCATCAGAGAATGAGACGACATACTTGAAACAACGCATAGCCCATGATTGTATCGTCTCATTTGACGTATAATGGTTATTGCTGGTAAAGATCATTTTTCGTGAACTTAGTCTGAACTGTAAACGGTTGCAAAGAAAATCGGACTCCAGAACAGCAAAGCTAATGTGTACCTTAAAACTTCGCAATAGCTATTTGACGAAAAAATGTATTTTCTGGGAATTTTTAAAAATGACAAGATCCCGAACATAAGACCATGGCTTATTCGAATAGGCAGTCATACTGTTTATTGAGAAATAAGGCAAGAAGTCGTTATCTTTTTTCTAGTAGTGCTTTCTGTCAATCAGCCAGTAAGTAATCACAAAGCCAATAAATTAAAGGTTGCCTGAAACCACCCCATGAAAACATTCAATAAAGAACGAAATAAAAGAAAAAATACAGCACGCTTTCTAAAGATAGGTCATAATCTCATAGGCGAAAACATGGGAACATTTAAAAATGGAGGGATCTCGAATATGATCCCATAGCCTAATATTCGAATATAATTTTCCGAAGTATAACTATTGCGACCGTGCGGTGACCTGTAGTCCAGCATAGAATCGTACCCTTTTGAGCAATGTGGGTGTGATAATATATTCACTTACAATGCATGTTCAATATTCTGCAAAGGCAAACGATATAGTCTTGGAAATTCAGACGCTCCGTTTTTCCTCTGTAACGTCTCACAGTGGCACCTAGAACTCGTCGGCTCAAATTCAGTCCTAGAAGAGAGAGAAAAAATCTCAAGTGAATACAACAAAATGATCATTAAGTTGACAAGAACAATCTCAACGCAGGGGCCATTTTGCAGAAACGAATATTAAAAGCTGCTGAAAACCGGCTTTTGGTTTATGCCACACAATTTCATCACAATTTATTCATTACCCAGATTAGAAGGCGGTGTTGGGCTTGAAGAAAATTGACATCTCGTTGGAGCGGCTCGATACTAGTTTTAAAACACTTACGTTGTCAAAAGATATTTTTTTGTTGTTAACAACAACGAAGCTGATAGGTGGTCTGATTTGTAAGAAGCCTGCTTTTTTGAGTGTTGTTATGGTAGCCATATTGAATCGTTTTTTGAAAATTTCTGGCGGCTTTCCCTGGAGCATCCGAGAGTAAGTCAGATACGGGTGGCGCAAAACCGAAATTTGCATCTCACGAAAACTAGTGCTTAGCACTACTATTTTGGCGAAATCTTCTGCATGTTCACAAAATTGCAAATTCTCCAATATTCAGGACTATTCAGTCAGCATATGGGGCCCTTTATTCGGATTCTTCTTTGAATGTCATGCCATACAAAAATGGAGCTTGTGGATAATAATATATTTGAATGCTAAATTTTTTTTCTTTACTTGATCGTTGCTTTTTTAAGTAGTCATGAGAATGGCGTTACAATAACGAGTTGACAAGAATTTATATGCTAAATCATCACGACTAGTTTTGGTATCATTTGGTACATAACGAGATATAAAAATGGTAGTTATATTCGTTTACGTACCAATCAGCTTGAGCAAGGTGTCGAGTTCACCGATGTCCACATTTCCAGACTTGTTGACGTCTGCGTGGTAAAAAGAACTCTGAAATATTGAACAGTTGCTTTCGATTAAGGCAAAACAGACGTGTATCATGCCTATCAGAGAAGATATAGATATTTGATATTGAATGATGACCGACGTGTGTATGACGTCCTTAAAAGTTTTGCCCGGAAATGTGGGGTTCTGAAATGTAGACTGGTCTTCACTATTTCGAAATCTTGGAGGACGTCGCTGGGGGTACCTTCAATCATTCCGTATTATCCAGATGATAATGAGGATTATAGATGTACTAACAGAACCGAGGGCGACACTAGCGACCGATCTTCACAACATAGCACTGAAAAATGGGACCATAATAACAAACGTGTTGACTTAGCTTTCTAATCACATTTATATCGTATGGCTAAGGGCATGCAAACTTCAGTCGCATACTACTACGGTAAAAACAGTTAGTTAGCATTTTAGCTGTCGCAAAAATGGGTCCAGGTTTAAATCTTTGTACTCAAACTCGATTTTTTGCCATTTTCCATTTTACTTTTGTGTAAACTCAAGAAAAGTGTCTGTTATTCTGTGTTTGCATACAACATGGTTTACTTGAATGATTGAATGACTGTGTCTAATTTGTACTTAAAGACCCCGGCATTAAAACTATTAGTTTTAACTCGAGAGTGAGAACTTGGACTAAACACTCATTATGCGCAACCCAAACTGCTCTAAAGCGCAAACGCTTATCTTGAACTCACACAAAAGTAGGGCGGCAAAGGCAAAAATAATTTCGAGTAAGATCTTGAGTACAAAACTTAGACCCCGGGCCATAGCCCTACAGAACACTTTTCTGTCGGACCTTGTTTCATTAAAAGAATTTCGTACTCATGGTTACATAAATGTACGATTTCCACGCGACCATATTAAGGGCACCACTAACACACGAAGAAACCGGGGTTGAATTGTATGCTTACCTTCCACAAATCCATGTCTTTTATTAATTTTGTTACCTCGGCATACGCGATCAGTCCGCTAAAGTCGTACTGTGAGCTCGGAATAGGAAAGTAAGGTTTAACTCTTGATATTAGGAAGCAAAAACAAAATCGTCTTCCCCTTGACTTTGATGAACGTAAAGTTCTAACATATTTTCCTCAAATAGACGTAGAATCCATAAACGACCCTCCTAAAGCCTCACAAGAAATACTAAGAATCTACTGTAAAATAGCTTTTACATATGACCGCATTAAACCAAGGATTTTTCAAAAAGTGACGTTTTGGAGGGCGCTAAGTGGATGTCTGTGGGATTCGCGTACTGATGTCTTTTGTTATGAGGAAGCAATTGTGGTATAGTTTAGGATGGATAGTTAGGGCGGCTACGTTTTGAGTCACATTCGTTGATGATCCTATGTGAAAGTGACTGTAGTACAGAATAACGATGAGACTCGATTTATTATTCAAGGATACATCGTACTTTGGTATAACACTTCGAGCAGCTTCCACTGAAAATCCGTCGTCTTCAATATCTGGAAAATCAAATTTGTTCCCAGTCAAATGGATGAAGTGCGATGACCTACAAGTGAAATTCTTGAGTTCATTTCTTATAAATAAAATTTAAACTAGTCATGGGACTAGAGTATAGTTGCCCTATGGAGGATTGACAAATATTCCGACAATTCGAAAGAGTGAGCATGAAAGCTTACGATCAACAACACTATCGTGTATATCATAAGTTCATGTAGGCCTACGCACTCACGCACGCACGCACGCACGCACGCACGCACGCACGCACGCACGCACGCACGCACGCACGCACGCACGCATGCTTGAGCATGTTGGCAGCAAATTAAGCAAGTGGTATTACTGTTCACTACTGAGGTTTCTATAGGTTTCCCAGAGACCTCTGCTAAACTAGGAATGACACGCACTTTCGCATAGGCACACGATGTAACAACTGCCGGACATTCAATGTGAAAACAAATTGAACATTAATACAAGTGTATCATTTATTCACGTATTTAGTTTCTTTTCGTTTTCGCAATGAACATTGGACAATTGTTGCATCTGTGCCCGTACAAGAGCGCATATGTTTCCGAGCTGAAGCCAGTGTAGTATTCAATGTAGGTATGCGTGTACATATAGTATACATATACGCCTTATAAATGTACGTATGTATGAATGAATCCATGTGTGTATGTATACGTAAGCGTGTATGTATGTGTGTTTGTTTACATGTATGTACCTACGTATGAATGAATGTATGTATGCATGTGTCTACTTGTGTGATATTAGTGTGACTGAATGTATGTGTTTTATGTATTGTTTCTTAGTACACGATTACGAAAGTGTATACGACGTACCATCTTCGAAGTAGTCATTTAAAACATGAGACAATTCTTTCGCGTCCAAGGCCTCATCCGTTCCAGCAAACTTGTTGAAAATGAGACGAATGTCCTTTTGTTGAACTGGTTTCTCCTGTCAATCACAAAAATGAGCCCTTTTGTTATCTTAAATAGTACAAAAAGGCTACGTACACTGCGACTTAAATTTTATTATGTGGTTTGGTTATAGACTTAAGTCATAAACTTTAAAACGAGCTAACCTTAAACATGCCAACAAGTGTACGATGACGCTTGCCTCAAAATCCAACAACTGCATGGCGGTCCAATTATGTTGTACACCCACCAGAATTAATGAGGAACATAACATGGCAACATTATAAAAACATTTAGTTTGTAAAAGGCACATTTTTTGCCAAATTTCCAATATTCAAAAACCCAATCACGTGTATTTTTCACGAACTATTCGAATACACTATTTAAACGAAAATTTAAAGATACTATTGTCGCCCTCCCTCAGTGTGTTTATGACGGGTCCGATTATCTAGAGAACGATAACACCTGCAGCCTGAGGAGATGTAATAAAAAAACAGCATATATCTTTAATCAACGTCGGCAGATTTTGAAGTACGCAAACCAGTCAAGTTGCCCAATTTCGACCGGGAGAGGTTGTCAACGTAGGATTCTTTTCACGAAAACCCACTGTTATGTTGGTAGCACACAGAACTGCAGAAAACTTACGGGTGAAGCTGGTCCCGTACTGCTGTCGATTACTCTGTAAGGAGATGAAAACCATTATTTCCGTCGTCTCCACAATACTCTTGGAAAATAGTCCAAGGGTCAGTGAATAATGAAAAAAGCGATCGTGAAACAGTTGCAGTGCAATGCGAAGTTTCAAGTTAATAGGGTTGAATAAAATCCTGTAATAACAGTTTTACGAGTTCCGCACGAATGCTAACCCTATTGTTCTAAAATGGTGTTTGTATTTGTAAGACAAAAGGAAGATGCATTCAAACGAGGATACCATGAGCACCCATCCAGTTACTGAACGGCAAGTAACTTAACGCAAGACCAAGGCTACATCATTCAGAGACATCCTGTTGGACAACAACGGAGAAACTCGTATCTTCACCATCTAAAAATGTTTCCAGGACCGAATGCCTTTTTACAATCCAGCAACTTCATAAGACCGAAGAACTGCCATTGTGCGACGAAGGAGACGAATAGGTTGCTACCGTTCTTCGTAAAATTCCAACTGGTAGCTGTATAGCATCACTTACAAACTATTCAGTGCTCATAACTCACCTAGATGGAGCTTCCTTTTGCGTGTAGATTCGAAGCAGGAAATTCCCTTCCATTCCTGGGCGAAACGTTGAGGGAATAATGACGTACTTTCCTGGTTTCACGCGCAGATGGTGGCTCACTTCTCTTTTGTAAGCGTACATGTCAGTCCTCTTGACAATTTTCATTGCTCGAAGGTCGAGATTCTTTGCGTTTAAAAGTTCGGTTGGTACATTTGGCCGCATCTAAATAATTAATGTCAGATGTTTGTGCATCTAACCAAAATTGATATTCACTAATTTTAATTACTTTTAAAAAAGTTCATTCCGTTAACCTAGATACGGCGTTCTGAAATGTCATTTCAGATCTCTCTTATGTAACTTCAAAAATAAAACAGAAACACAGCATCTGATAAACATCAGATTACCTCAAAAATGTCCAATCCTGTTGCTAGGTCAACCTGCTGCCCTGACCTTTTTTCTTTCTCCATCAACGACGCCACCAATGTACACAGTCCATCATTGTTGTCCGAGTCGGGTGTTACCAGCTCAACTTTGTATTGAGGGTTTATCCAGTACAAATCTGAAGCAGACGACAGTTGATACTATTTGAACGTAGTACATAAGTCGATCTACATTAAGGAAAAATTTGTTGACAAAAGAATAATTTTCTAGGACACAGCTCCATCTCAATATGCAACTGCACAATGCTTACATCTTTGTCGCTTTTGGTATATGGAATTTTGAATTCAAGCCAGCCAAGGCCTTGTACATCGTTGCGCAAGAAAGCTGGTCGATGTAGGTTGTGTACGTTTAATGCCTTTGTGCGGGCACCGCAGTGCAATGAAATGTTTTTCTGCTTGTTGTATTGAGGTCGGGAAGCCGTAATCGCGAAAAATAAGAGTTCTATGTCACTGCAAAGATGTCACACTGACGTCAAAACACCGTAATTGCAACATAAAAAGAGTTTTATGTGCGGATGTTGCAACACCGGCCGACGTAATTGCAACTAATGTAAATTCTATTTAGTGTTGTCTCTACTTCGATATTATATTGGACCCGCACGATACAAAGATCAATCGGCCATTCCTGTTACCTCTATCAATCCCAGTAGGATTTGGTCTGACTAATATCCGAACATGCACAACCGTTCAACTGATTCAGCTGTAACTCCGCAATTGGTACCGTAAATTTTCTTAACCACAACCACGGATTGGTCCTCATTTCATGTCGACGGATATCGAGGGCACAGTAGGCCCCGTTTCCAAAAGTACCGCCGGGCTTGGGGGTACTAGAACGGTGCAAAACGTCACATTTTCCGGATATTTTAATTAATTTTTAAGAGCGTAGTGTCAGAAATTCACTTTCCGGCACTAGAGAAATCGAAGTCTTTACCTTGATTTGGAGGATTGCCAGCACCACCAGCGTTCACTTTTTTAACCCAGCTGTCGTTGTATGACGTCATCTTCCACGGAACCTTTTTCTGTCGAATGGCGTTGAGTTAAAATGTAATTCAAGTCAAAATACATATGAAGGACTGCACAACCAGTTCATGAAACCATTTAGTAGACCCTATGGGAGAATTGTGACGTTGAACTTTAAAATTACTGTATAGTTTGTTAGGTTTATTCTGTGTTTATAAACGGCAGCATATCACAGAACAATTTTAAAATATTATGTTATCATTAACCTACCGTATCAACAGCCACCTCCTCCGTCAGTGAATCAGGTGTAAGATGGCATATGCCCATCTCGTCAAACTCTCTCACCATCTCGTCAAAAGGCATCCTACGAAAACATTGCAACGAAAACAAAACAAAAATGTTCCATTTTGGGCATGGAGGGGTAACTAGTCCCTCTACTGGCTTAGAATGTTGGGCAAAGTTGTAAATCAGAGGTGCCCTTCACACACAATAGGCCTTTTGAAACTGACATGCAGGGCGAGAGAAAACAATTTTGTAAGTCCCGCTTTTAGTATACAACTGTCCCAGTTGGCCTGTGTAGGCTTAACAAAAGGGTTATGGCTCTGGCTGAGAAGATAATTAGTTTATTACCCCATTTGGATCTGCGAATAGCCAAGCCCGGAATGTGATGAAAACACAAATTAATTCACTAGAATTAATCTCGTACTCAGTGATTAGTTATGTTGGTAAACTCTGAAGTCCTTGGTGGCACGGAACACGGAAAATGCAACATTTACCCTGTTGGGAGTTCGTTAAACTCTCAACACTTTGACATTGTAATTAGTGCCATACCGAGGTACGAGGCCAGCCAACTTTACTCGAGACGAAACACAAAATTGAACGTAACACACTTCGAGTAAACTTTCTGATAGGTCACCTGAGTTTTGAGTCTAGCCTCGTGTAAAGTTTGGTGTCTCACGACTTGGTCGCTAGGCATGTACACCACGCTACGCGCGCTACCTTACGGTGGTCTGCTAGTGATGTTTGTCGATCGAGAAAATTGTGATTACCATCTACGTCTTCGTATGTCGACCATCATCAAAACCACTGTAGTTGTCAACTGTCATCTTCATTTTCATTATCGCGTCACCAACTGCATCTTGGTTCGCCAATGTCAAGATCACGCTTGCCAATATCGCTACTTTCATTAGACAAATGTAAGGCTGAATGAACGAAAAGGTGCCTCACCAAAACTCTCCATCATCTTTGACAACCAACCCGACACTCTGTCTGTCTTTCTCGGAAAAAGCTTTCCATTCCGATGACCTACAAAAGAAAAATGTGTATTAAATTGCTAATGTGAGTTTATTTTGGAGGGACCAATGGATACAGCTGAGAGTCTACTTAACCAGAGGCTATTTTTTACCCAGGGTCTCTGCGTTGTTTTCAAAAATGCCTATAATAGCGTTAACGTTTTAAGAAACTCTCTGCGATCAGGTCACATTTTTGTGATGACATCAGTGCACACAATGTCAGTAAAACCTTCCTATGCTAAAGTACACATCACAAAGTCCGCACATTTATGTCTAATATTAGGTCGAGTATCCCTCCGCACATTAGGTAGATCCCTCCGCACACTAGGTTGAAAACACTCTTTCGCCATTAAACCAAACTTAATAGACAATGGCCATCATTACGTTTGACAACGACAGCGAAGTTGGTTACTTCTTTACAGACACCGAATTCAATGATTCTTGACACGGACAGACTTTTGAGGGAAGCAAGATCGATGGACAATCCCCTCCGAGCAAGACCACAGAAGAAAAAAACAGCATCTGGTATGCCGCTTTTAGGATTTTCGCAAACTTCTGTTCTCAGAAATTATGGTCGGGCTCCCTTCACCGCACTGTCTTAAGACAGTACGTGTACACACTCATGCATTCTGCACAGGTATCCTGATATTCACGTTCAGTTTGCTTGGCAAGCATTTTTATGTACCAAATACGTATGCAAAAGCAGTCGATAGTACTCATAAGTAGGCACAAGCGTGCTCCACAGCAAGGCATGTTTACTGGTGTAGAGGCTATTACAGCATGGAACCAGACATACACTTAAGAACCGCCACGGCTATTCCGCTTTAAGCCCAGGGGCCCGTTCCACGAAACTGACTTAAGTTCATTTTTGACTTGAATCTAAGATTTGACTCAACCTCCACACTTTGAAACTTCCATGTCTGGTACGTTAGTCATTAAGTCAAAACCTCAAGTCAAATTTAAAACCTCTTTCTTGAAGCGGACTTAGGACAAATTTAAGCTTCATCTTAAAATTGACTAAAATTTAAGACAGTTCTTAGCTAAGTCAGTTATCTTGGAACGGGCCCCTGTTCTATAATAGTCTACTTGAGATTAATGGAGAACACAACTTCGTACTCAAGGACAGTTCATCTCGTCTGCTTTTGTTTCTATCTTAGCTACATCCACGTATACTAAATAGATAGTGACAAATTTTTAGATTTGTTGAAGGATGTCGGAACATGTGTTCATATTCGAACACGATTTAACAATGAATACCAAGATAAAAGACTCTCTGAGCAGACCTGAAACAAACATTGCCTTGCAGTGTTTGAACTGATGAAATAACTCAACAACCAGCACAATACCTATCGCTCCAGGCGCCCCTCCATTCTCCTGAACCCCAAGGGTTACGAAGGCGAACGATATTTTCATCTTTGCTGTTCACAGTAACCTGTTGGTTATGGGAACTGGTATACAGGTGACAAATACGTTTCTTCCAAGTAATCAGAAAACAATTAAAAATGCAGATGCCAATAACAATGCACCTTCACTTTTAATCAAAATGTTGAAGTTTTACGCTAAGTTGAGTGTTAGACATCGATAAGCAATAATCCCAACTTTTAAAAATTCGTCAATTCCACACCTTTTGAAATAATCCGCGTTTGCTCACCAATTTGATTACACGACACGACGTTTATAGGCTAACACTATTATGCACACGCCTACTGTGAAACACTAAGCTTTTCTTTTAAACTACTAACTGCTATAAGATTGGCTTAAACTGAAAGGATTTTTGCGATCGGGAAGACATGAGAGTTTGTTACTCTAACCGTAGGCTCAATAAATTCAATTGACAGACCCATCATTTCATGCATCGAAACCAATACGCCTGGAAATACAGGCTAGTTCCGTGACCGAAGATGGTGGTACATGTACCTTCAAAAGTCCCGTAACGCTGTAGGCGTGGCCCTCGTACAGACCGTTGAGACGCTGTTGCTCGTTTCCAGTACTGTCCACAGACACCTATAACAATACATAGAGTGGTTGAGATGGATTATTGCTTCAAAGGGCACGGGGGATTTCCAGCGGCTACTAGTACAAAATATCCACTCCTCTTTTTGGAAAATTTTCAGGCTTTCCACAGAATTACGCTATTACCCGGAAGACATTCACGCCGTTTGGACTATTGTCATGGTAATCAAAACAACAGTCTTGCTTCATTATCTTATATGTTTACCAGTTTTAAATCGCATGCCATTCGCCAAAATACCCCGCAGTTTGGTTTTTAGTTCGACAGACCCGAGTGGGCGTGCCGGTTACTCTGGACGGTCAGTCACGATAAAATAACATTATACAGGGCACTTCGTCTTCTTGTTCAAAATGATGGCGGTTAGTTTATGTAGCAATGCAGTTACCGGAATAGAGACTCCGATCATTGAATTCATGGCTATGGTTCGATCAACAAGTTCATAGAAATTTGTTGGTAGAGAACGTGGATTTCTCAAATCGATCACTTCGGACATTCCTCCTGTCATGTCAATCAAGGCGTCTTGGATACTACCACCGTCAATCGCTTGATATGAGCCATTAAGCCTGAAAAAGCAAAGATAGGACCCATTCGTGTACGAGTAATCCAGCCTTCAACTTTTTTTTTTAATTTTTCTCCGTCAACTCTGTATTATTTACCTTTCTGTTTAGGTGATACGCTAACGTTCAAAGTGAACAGTACCAATATTAGGTGTAAGAGCCTGTCTCAGTTGGCAATGCTGTTGATAAAAGGAATTTCGTTGAATTCTATGATGCATTCGGATTCCGTGGGGTACAAGATACATTACAGGCTAAAGGTGCGACTGAAGTCACGTGTAAGGAAACTAATTGGTTCGGGTTTCGTTTTTGTTTTTTTTAAATTGGTGCGGTATTTATATAGTTGTCCATATTTTGGAAAATAAACCCGACGCTAGCTGCTGTAAATAAGTGAAAATATGTCTGGAATAATCAACGAACCCTATTATTGCTAAAAATGACATGAAAAAAGTTGCCTTCGCCTTTCAAGCGTCGGTTTCCAGACCACAACGGGCGGGCGCTGACCACAACCAATATACTATTTTTGACCTAATATATTGTATGACTTTCAAAACCGCTTTGAGACGGTGATGTAGTGACATAATTTCTAAGATCTATTGGTCAGTTTACGCCAACCGCAAACCTACGGTAACGGCGTTTCACTCGACGATTTCTTTGGCCACCTCCCCGTATTCTGACAACGCTCTTAGCAGAACGAGCACGGGTATGTGGTATACTTATGGTTATTAATGTTGAGATCTTGTGCGGAGAAATGACCGACTGAAACTTCGAACCAATGCAAAGAGGTTAAAAGCGGGTGTAAATAGACCAAAATCACATTTAGAAATGATTTTAATACAACGTATTTATGAATGCGGGGATGAATGTTGAAGAGAGTGATGTATCGTACTTAATAAAGAACTTGTACATTTATTGTTGTTTGCCTTACTTGGCATAAGCCTTCTCAAGCAACGCTACCCAGTACTCGTTGATCTGCGCACTATTATAACCGAAAACCAACTGCTTGTCTTTACTACCACGCCCCCAAACGTTGGTGATCGGTAATCGGTCGTCGACAACGACTTCCTTCCATTTTCCATAACGCCAGAAGTTAAACCGAAATATACCTGAAATACATTACAGATAACGATATTGACTTGGTGAAACTGTAGAATTATATAATCCAGTGTTGGTCTAAGTGCACCAACCTCTATAGATAATTTCAACATGTAGTTTGGTAGACGAAACAGAGATTAGTGCAAAAGTTTGGTTTAAAAATCACGACAGCTCTTAATCTAAGCAATTACCCGCCAGATAATAAGGACGATATTAACTTATTTCCATAATTATGCCTCCGTTGCTTACTCGACTGATGTGATACCATCAGCTAGAGGAGATAATAACGACAATAGCGACACCTGCGCACTTCTGCGAACCATTGTCTATTTCGCTTGAATCTTCTAAATGTTTTACCCCTGCGGTAGTAAGCGATCCGAAAAGGGCTTTAAAGTTAGTTGGGTAGGGAGGAAAATATCTTTTGACTGTTTTTGGTTCGGGTAACAGCTAGCAATAACCATAAGCCAATCCAGACTGATTATGTCCACCTGTAGACAGATGGGCATTTTTACACGAGAAGGCATCAAATCATCTTGCAATATCGGACATTGAAAGCAATACCAATTAAGCAATCATCTCTGCTTTTGATAACTTCTTCTGCTTCCCGCAGTTTCTCTTAAATTTCCTCTTTACCGAACTACTTTTGATCGGACTCGGGGAATGTCGTCGATTTCTGCGACATAAATTGTTTGCAGTTACAGGTGAGCCGACTGGCGGACGAAACGGTCTCGCCACCTTGTGACTGTCCGTTAACGCAATCTGAAACGTCTACAGAACTTTACCAATTACCTGCGTAGGAATCTTTATCAAAGCCCTGGTCTGAGGGACATACTCTTTCAAACAATTTCCTATTGGTGCAAATGAGGGAAGCCGCTGCCGCGACAAACCAGCAGTTGCCTGTAATAGAATTGTTATGAATTATTATATTAGCAAGTCTGGGCATTTACACAACACTAAATTTCATGACAATTTTTCGATGGTTCTTGGACGAATATTTCTTTTTGGTGTCGAGCACAACTGAAGAAAGATGCGGGGTGCGTTCATTGCCAGAAAAGTGATATCACGCACATCTTTGCGAGATGTCGTCATGCATTACCAGCGAAACATGATAGCTTTAGTCGCGAGAGTTTTGCGTCTACGAAACGTGCTCCGGAAAGTTGGGGTCGTGCACCGATTTCCGGTAGAGTATTATACCAAAGCGACATTTCCGTTGAAGTATCGAAACCAAAACTACTCGACACCACAATCGTTGAACTGAACACTAGAGGGGTGGCTGATTTTTTATTCAATTCAGTCAAATATGAAACTGCGACTCTGAAAATGAGCGACAGTGTACGTCGAAATTGATACTTTTGGTACTGGAAGGGAAATTAGCAGCTAATTTGCAGCGTATTTGATATCGGGAAGAAAAGAGTGACGGTATCGAAAAAGAGGAGTATTTGGTATCCCATATCGGAAGTGTATCGACACCCAGTTGACTGTATTGTTATTGGCCTCACGCCGATTTTCGAATAGTACCCGGCAAACCCCAACCAGTGCCAGCTTCAAATGAATATCCTGGTCGGTGTTTTGAAGTTACAGCAACGGAAGCTGGACGCCCATACTCGGGATGACGACAATACGCACCTGCACAAGTATATTTGCGCATAAAGTTGCAGCATAAAGAGTACTTCGTGGTAAAAACAAACAAAGGCTTTGCAAGAGAAAGAATTGAAAGGCGCTATTAAGATTCACAACTAAAATATACAATGTAAGCCTAACTGGACAGCGACTCGCAGACGTGCCAGACTGGAGCAAAAGTCGCAGTTACGGCGATATCATTTTCTATCGACTATCTTGACATAAAGGGACAGACAGAGTAAAATATGTGAAGACTTACCTAGTTGCCCCTGACTGAAGTCAAACCGTGTTGTACCTTTGACTATAAATTCTGGATCCTCGGATATATCCTGGAAATATATGACCAAAATGAAATACACGAGTTGTTATACTGTAGTACTGAAACATATGTAAGTCATCTTTCCGCTGAGAACAGCATGTTGCTTTGGTAATACCAGTATACACCCCGCAGCTAAAACTGCACTACTTAAAAGTTTCTAATATTTTTCATAATCCAAAAATAACTTTTATAAATTTGGTATCATTGCAAAGAACAAACTTTACTGATAGAACGATACAACTTTGGAAATCTTGAAAATTGTGTTAACTGTGACAAATTGCAATTGAGTTTACTCAAATAAAATGTAGAAACCCAAAAAGCATCGAATTAACACGAATGTCTGTCCAGGTGCACGTATTAGATATCATTCATTTTACTGTATAAATCTGTTCACCATTCACTGAATGCAGACACCGCATGTGACGAATGGCGATTTGACCAGGACCGAGCTGTCATTAAAAGTGCATGAAATACCCTAAGCATACAAGCTGATGCTGGACCAATCAAGAACAGAAGGTACTAAAACAAAACGGCTCTTAAATCCACTGAGACTGCACACCATTTTGTGTTCACAGTCACTTCTCAGCTCACCGTTTGGTGGCCACGATACACTTTTACTCTAGCTACGTTCTTATGTCTTCGACAGTATAAGTGAGGGCACTAGGCTTGATCCCGAACATCTCCGGTACTTTTTTAGCCTCAAATTATCCCTCGGAGGTTTTTACCACATGTGCGAACTTCAGTCAGGCTCAAATTTAGCCAAAATCACATGCTCTCAATGAAAATGTACTGCATTATCTCGCGGAATCGTGCTTTTCTAGCGAGGCGCTAGCGGTACTGAACTCTGCCCAGAACAGAAAAGAAAAGAGATTTGGCCAACAGGTGGTTAAAAATCATGGCTATCCGTCCAGCAGTATTTAAAAGATGTACACGAAGCGAGCGACAACTTGTCGCATTCGCGTCTCACAAAGTGTTTGATATTTGTGTTTGAATTATATACAACAGAGCTACATCCGTATATAGACGAATGAACTATATGATCACCGCAGTATGAAGTAATCTAGCCTGTATCAATTTAGCTGATAAGTGGTGTGCAATTCTGCATTCTGGTTGTGTTGACTTTGTAGGATTATACGGCCTCTGTTTACCTCAATTTGCATTTCTGTGAAACGAGTTTCATAAGCGGAGAACTGTCCAAGGGTTCGAATAAAATGACAATGAGTTCTGTACAATAGGTTCGAACTACAATGCACACGTTTTTTCACTTTGAAACGAACAGTGCAATAACTCAAACAACGTTAGCTCTCGAAGACCGTGGTGTACTGGCCGCTTATGAGAAAGGCAAGCATCCAGCGTCGTCGCTTGAGTTTTTTCACAACTATCCACCGCCTACAAACAAACACAGACGTATGCACTGAGTGTCGACGACAACTGATAAAAAATACTTACCCCGGGGCGGGCCCACGTAATTCGTGGCATGTCTGCTGGCTTCCCCGACGGGTAAATGGAACGCATGACAGCTGGAAATTCGTCGTCTTCAAATAATTTTCCATCTCTCAACAGTTCGCCTTTGAGCGACCTGAATTCTTTACTAAGCCCCCCTGCCATTGCTTCGAAGTGACCGACGAATTCCCGTCAACTGGCACGAGAGTGTTCCTTGTAGGGTTTGGAGACTGCTGAGGGCAGACGCTGCCAGATGTCTTTTATGATAGCTTATCAGTTTCACCTCCAATAAAAAGACACAGACCACTGACAATTAGCCTGTGACGAGCCCAGTAACTAGACGGCAATATTCATACGTTGAGACCAACTGTATGAACACACAATATATGTAGACGTTCAATGAACCCAGATCGCGAAAAGGTCAACCTTGTTTTTATCGGTAACGTTTGCCGGAAAGGCTCCCACGATAGATGGCGCTTGATTTCATGATAAGTTTTCTCCAGCACTGAGGTCTTCGCGCCGCGCAAATGCACGGGTGAGAAACAACATGACCGCCGGTCCTCTTAAATCGGACCGCCTCACCCAAAACAGGACCTCCGGAGATCATATGGGACCGTCGCACCAGAAAATGGGACTGACGCACCTAAAAACATGACCGCCCCACCACAAAACAGCCGGATCGCCGGGCACTGAACATGACCGCTGGGGATTGAAACCGCCGCATATTGTCCGGCGGTCATGATCCCCGGAGGTCCTGTTTTGGGTGAGTCAGTCCGATTTAGAGGACCGGCAGTCATGTTGTTTCTCACCCGTGAAATGGGAAACTCGAGTTTCACTTGGTGTCACAAGTTAGGCAGCGGTCCTTCTCATTGGATTGCTTGCATTCAGATGAATCACATAGGATCCTTGTCACATGAACGCCCCGATGCTGACGAGCTGCTTTCGTTTCTCAATCTAATTGTGAAAAAGAGTGATTTATTAAGGAGTGGTACATTTAAACATTTCTTGAACGTATTTTTGTCATTTCAGCAATACTTTAGCATTATATGAAAAATACGATTTAACAAGTGAAACGTAGACTTGTAAAATAATAAGTGAGGTAGCCTTGTCGCGTATTGCGTCACCACGGCACAGACCGAAGAATGAATTACGGAAATGACTGTACTGAATATGGGTCTGAAAAAATACCATATAAGGATTTTCATTGTGACGTAGACGAATGAAAATCAATAGCGTAACCTTACGTAACATTTGGCAATTTATGGCCTTGGCGTGCTCAGAATGAATTTAAAAACATATTGTAGTTATAAAATTAACGTGTTCAGGCCAGTGTTTCAAAGTCTTTTTAGAAAGTGGAGGGTGCCAAGTCAAGTCTTGTCTTGAGACGAGTAACCCGACTTTTTCGAAATAAATCGCCGGGGTAGGGCTAGTCTCAGTTGTCGTCAGGAATTCTGTTACACAGCCCGATCACTGAGCGGGATAGCCGGGCTGGGACATCGGCGGGAACAGTGATTTTCTCAGTGAGATCAGCCAGCTCAGCGCGGAATCGAACCTTGAACACCCGCAGTTGCAACTAGTACGCGCTGTGCTGGCAGTGCTAATTGTCACTCGTGTAACCTGCAGCGTATGAAAGAGGCCTGGAACGCGATAAACAGACTAAAGTGCAATGTTGAATGTAGTTCTCGACCACTGAAATAGAATTCAACTTGCTCACCAGGTATTTTAAGGGTTTGTTCGTATTTTTTTATTTCAGTTGATATCAAAACATTTTTTGGTTTCAAAGTTTTAAAACAATCTGTAAACTGCTCGCCTCTTCGTCGATTTTTCTCCCGCAAGGCAAAGCACTTCTCCTTGTTTGGAAATGCAAAACATAGACGTAGCAGATTTCCCTTATATGGAAAATGTGATCTTTGACCTCAAGCGACTTCAAGCAACTGGCTATGAACGCATGGCGCATTTATTACAAGTGAGAGGGAGATTAGAAACTCTTTTGGCTTCAGGAGAAAATCTGTCTTTGTATGATGATTTCCGTGGGTGACATTTGTGCGTACTTTCTTAGACCAACACGTATCAAATCAAAAAGTAGCTACTAATTTGATACTGTTCAACAAATCACAATGCTAGGAGCCTCTCTACCCGCACTAGACTGTCGACAGCTTTACACCAGAACTTGAATTATTTCTTTTAACATAAGTAAAACCAACAGATATTAACAGAATGCGCCAGTCATAAAGTGACCGAAGGGGCGTAAGCTCACCCACGCAATGCGCCTTACTAGTAACTCCAGAAACTAACGTCAAAAAGTTGGCTTAGCTTTGGAACAACATCTTTCAGATGTTCCGATTCAATTTACTTTGCCTAAGGTCAAAGCTACTATGGGTCCACGGTCCAGCGTAATGTTCAAATTTAGCTGTGCTGGATGTGGCTCCAGTTATTTTGGCGAAACTGTTCGCCATTTGAAAACCCGCACCAAGGCACATCTAAATTCTGACAGAAGTTCACATATTAATATTCATCGCAGAGCTCCAATCATTGTTATGAGCAGAAACAACAAAGGAACTGAAAATTCATTGATAGTCTAGTTTATTGTTACTCCCCTGTAACTGACTGAGTCTGTATCTCATTACTTGTTGTTGGGCCTAGCAAAGTGGCCACTGTTTTTTCTTCTGAGGATGGCGTTTTAATAAAGGCCGAAACATGTCAAGCCAGTTTAAATCTAACGTTGTTTCTGTTCACATATGCTGCTTACTTGCTGTAACAGTAGTGATTAATACATGTGTACTTGTGCTATTATTGTTAGCTTAAGGAGCTTGTGTTCACAAATAAAACTAGTTCCCGGCGGTACAGCCATCTTGAATTCTAGTCAGCCTTGTCATACTTGCTATCATGGAGAATTACAGAAGGGTGAACTGTCGAAAACGAGATTTGATCAGCAACAATATTTCAAAATTTTTCTTATTTCTCCCATTTTCTGTACTTATTAGACATTTTACTCAATTGCTGCCCAATGATTTCAATTACACGCTCTTCTTTTTGGATAACTTTGATGAGATACGGAAATAGAAGCACAGTTGTAGTGTAAACGGGGAACAAACACTGCGTGAAAGTCTTCTTCTCCACTGACATCGTGGGCAGTGCGCACGGTGATCACATCCCGCGTTTAGCATCTGTATTATTACTCAAGTTACGTCACTCAAGGTCGCTAAAGAATCTTTCTGTTTATGTGGTTTAGTACACCAGTTGACCTCATCCTTGACTGACCAATGGAGAAGCAGATGTCAGGCATGTTCACCAGACTCTAGAGTCTGGATANACATAGACGTAGCAGATTTCCCTTATATGGAAAATGTGATCTTTGACCTCAAGCGACTTCAAGCAACTGGCTATGAACGCATGGCGCATTTATTACAAGTGAGAGGGAGATTAGAAACTCTTTTGGCTTCAGGAGAAAATCTGTCTTTGTATGATGATTTCCGTGGGTGACATTTGTGCGTACTTTCTTAGACCAACACGTATCAAATCAAAAAGTAGCTACTAATTTGATACTGTTCAACAAATCACAATGCTAGGAGCCTCTCTACCCGCACTAGACTGTCGACAGCTTTACATCAGAACTTGAATTATTTCTTTTAACATAAGTAAAACCAACAGATATTAACAGAATGCGCCAGTCATAAAGTGACCGAAGGGGCGTAAGCTCACCCACGCAATGCGCCTTACTAGTAACTCCAGAAACTAACGTCAAAAAGTTGGCTTAGCTTTGGAACAACATCTTTCAGATGTTCCGATTCAATTTACTTTGCCTAAGGTCAAAGCTACTATGGGTCCACGGTCCAGCGTAATGTTCAAATTTAGCTGTGCTGGATGTGGCTCCAGTTATTTTGGCGAAACTGTTCGCCATTTGAAAACCCGCACCAAGGCACATCTAAATTCTGACAGAAGTTCACATATTAATATTCATCGCAGAGCTCCAATCATTGTTATGAGCAGAAACAAAAAAAGGAACTGAAAATTCATTGATAGTCTAGTTTATTGTTACTCCCCTGTAACTGACTGAGTCTGTATCTCATTACTTGTTGTTGGGCCTAGCAAAGTAGCCACTGTTTTTTCTTCTGAGGATGGCGTTTTAATAAAGGCCGAAACATGTCAAGCCAGTTTAAATCTAACGTTGTTTCTGTTAACATATGCTGCTTACTTGCTGTAACAGTAGTGATTAATACATGTGTACTTGTGCTATTATTGTTAGCTTAAGGAGCTTGGGTGTTCACAAATAAAACTAGTTCCCGGCGGTACAGCCATCTTGAATTCTAGTCAGCCTTGTCATACTTGCTATCATGGAGAATTACAGAAGGGTGAACTGTCGAAAACAAGATTTGATCAGCAACGATATTTCAAAGTTTTTCTTATTTCTCCCATTTTCTGTACTTATTAGACATTTTACTCAGTTGCTGCTCAATGATTTCAATTGCACGCTCTTCTTATTGGATAACTTTGATGAGATACGGAAATAGAAGCACAGTTGTAGTGTAAACGGGAGCACTGCGTGAAAGTCTTCTTCTCCAGTGACATCGTGGGCAGTGCGCACGGTGATCACATCCCGCGTTTATCATCTGTATTATTACTCAAGTTACGCCACTCAAGGTCGCTAAAGACTGTTTCTGTTCAGGTGGTTTAGTACACCAGTTGACCTCATCCTTGATTGACCAATGGAGAACCAGATGTCAGGCATGTTCACCAGACTCTAATACTATAGAGGCTGGATACAAAACTAATAAGACAGTCATCAACCAGGTGATGAGACCTCTTGTTCACGACTAAGACAGCTCACCGACTATTCGTAAGTCCGCTCAAAAATAGTTCAGCGAAAAAGACAGTTAGCTAGAAAGGAATGCATGGAAAGCTATCAAAAGCAGAAGTGGTCGCCTGGCGTGGCTTTTCAAGTTATGCACAATATCATAAGATAACGTCATGCTTCGTTCGTCTGAAAATACCGCATGAAGCTCACGTATGGATATAATCTGACCGGATACAAGTAGGATAACGCGCTAATGTTGACAAACAAAGTTTTACCCTATGCCACAGCGTCACCTCTAGAGGACACCACGTAGCACTGGAAAACGACTATGCGCTCTTCTAAAACCGCCTCTCGTAACTGAAGAACTGCACTCGTGACGTCAAACTGAGGTCACAAAGGCTCAGTGGACTAAAATATCGCCTTTTTATGTACTTCTGACAACCCCACAACTATTCTTTCGTTTCCTATACGCTGCCAACTCAATACCGCTACTATTTTACTTCTTATACCAAAATACCAATTTGATACCGATACTCATTCTATCAGGAGTAGACTGACACTGGTCTTAGTTTAATTAGTTGTTGTTGTGTTTGTTTACAAGCAGGTGGGTTGCGCTTGATTGACTTGACCATGAGGTAAGGTCAGTGATGATGTTTGTTTACATTAGAATATTATAGACTATTCTACAATATTCCAGTATGTCAGTTATTAAAATAGAACCATAAACTGGTTGGACAGGTTCCGGAAAGTTCTAGTATGTGCTTGAATTGGTGAAACGTTCCAGAACATTATACTCAGGCACGGTGTGTTAAAGTCAGTTGAAATTTAGTTGAAGTCTGCATTGGAAAATTATTCGTGCTGAAGAACGCTTGTTTTTCTTTGAGGCATAGTGTACCCAGGTGTTCTGTCATTTTTGCATTTAATACTCTTACTCATTGTCAGAGTAGAAGGTTTCGTTGTTACTAAAGACGAGCTTAGAATTTTAACTGAAATCTTACTTAAACAAAAAAACTTGAAGTGGTTGTTATCGATCATTTGTAAATTAATGTTTGCTTACAAAAGATCCAAGGTCTTCCTTAGTTTTGAGTTCAGTAGAAACAACAATGAGAGTCACACAAAAGAGGACGAGAAAACTCAGGAACTAGCTCAGTTTCAAAATTTTGTTGACCTAATGTATTCTCAATTTTGACATCTAAATGGAAAGTTTACCTTCGCATCGTGTTCAGGTGAAGTTCGAGTTTGTAAAGAGAGTCATTCAATAAATGACTTAATTTTCAAAGCTAAGAACTAAAATCACACTTTGTATTTGGAAGATATTTGCGACAAAAGTTATTTGGATATCCAAGTGATATTTGTTTTTAGTCTACTCCAAGTAGAACTGGAAAACGTCCCGTATCGGCCTTGGATAAAGTCCTCTTGTCAGCGTTTGAAGTCTGAGTATTGCGAATCAAGGGAAGTTCACAACACATTGTGTAAAGTAATTTTAAACCTTATCAAAACGTCACCTGTTGGTCACATCCCGTAACCTAATGAAGTCTGAAAAGATTTCTACACCTACCAGAAATCTTCAGACTTATATTCACTAGGTCACGAGATGTGGCCAAAAGGTGGCGTGCAAACCAGACTGAAAAATGTTTGCGATTTTGACGCCGGTTTAAGATTTACATATTTATACTCTGTAAAAGTGTACACACGGAGAGTTAACCTGACAAGCGCGTTTTAATAGTGGCTGTATTCTGGTGATTCGGCCGTCTGGAAACGGATTAGACCAGTGCACATATTTGTGAACCAAAACACGAGTTTCCGTATGCGTTACGCATTACTTAGCTTACACTTTCCAACCTTATCACCAGTTGACAAGCTCTTTTCATACCTGGACCAGTCTAGTCGTTTGCCTCTAGTTGGTAAGTGCAGACATCACGTTTCCCTTTCCATTTTGGTACATCAAAGTGTTCGTCTACGATCAAATAAAGGCGCAACTGAGCACGTTCTTGTTTATGCGAATTTTCTGCAGATGAGATTTTGCCAGTATAGAAAATATTTGAAATGTTCTTTATCTCAGTGGATGTGCCTGACCATTAAATACTGACAACAGACTGTGGTGGCCACCAACATAACTGCTGATTCTTCAATAAAAAAATTCGCACACGTGCATGGGAAGCCAGATTTCGTTGTGCATTCATCTGAACTATTATTTTGGCATTTGCCGGAAGACATTGAAATAGCGTAAATCATTTAGTCTTAGGAACAGAAGTTACATTTGCGTTCTAACTGCCCATTCGCGTTAGGAGATTGTTTTACTTTTCGGAAAGGGTTGTCAATCGCGTTTTAGACGGACCAATTTTCGTATGAATCTGATGAGCCAAACCATTTCATAGTCTTATTACGTTAGAAAAGCATGCTCTAGTAGTGTACGTGTTATATCTTCTGTCACTTTTTGAAAAATGAATAGTGACATCGTTGTGCGTAATGCAATATCTTTTCAATCACAAACATTAGTACGATCTGCCCGCCACCTGTTGGCCACATCACATGACCTAATAAACAGTAGTCTGAAAAGGTTTCTGCCCTCGACTGGAAATCGAACCCACGACCCTCTGCTAATCGTGCAGACGCCGGCTCTAGTCACTCAGCCATCTAGACCACGAGCCAAACACAAAAATCCAATCAGACTTAGCAGTGGGCATCCCGCCCCGGCCATAAACTCGTGTGTGTTTATATATATTTGTAAATTTTGGACCGGAGTGGAAATATAGATCACAAACATTTTAAGTCTGGTATGCACGCCACCTGTTGACCACATCAAGGTCGGGGGCAGAAATCTTTTCAAACTTTTATTCATTAGGTCACAGTGACCAACAGGTTGCGTGAAGACCAGACTTAAAATGCTTGTCATCTATATTTCCAGGCCGCTTCAAGATTTGCAAATCTATAGGTCTTTTAAATGTTTGAGAATACATTTCTATTTCCTTTCCACTGACACCATCAATAACCACAGATATTGATGAGTTTGCATATAGTTTTACTAGAATAAAGTTTTAATTTCGCGAGATGGCGCTTCATAAAAACACTATTCTTTTCCAGTGTTATAAATCTATATTAAAGTACACTGTCAAAACACAACAGGCAAATAAACAACTTAAGAAGGAAAGATCTTGCTTAATTATATAACACAGTTACAACGTATGTGAACTATCATCTGAAGCACAAAAATCGAGTTATCACAACAGACAACGGAGAAATGTTGCCTGAGTTAAAATTCCATAATTCCCCATGAAACAAATTCATCGTGTTCACGTCATTTTTTATTCTTATTGGTATGAAGAACGTATATACAAAGACATGAAGGACAAAAATACAAGCTTTTCCCATTCTCATCACACACACAACCACACACACAAGAGCGCACCTGCCCCCTCAATATACCCACCCACTTTAGCTAGGATGTTGTCAGGAAAAAGTTATGGTTAGCCACTAACTCCAGAGTGCCTGGTATTCGTCTAAATTACCATGATTTAATA
Organism: Phoronis australis; assembly: GCA_002633005.1. Taxonomy (NCBI): domain Eukaryota; kingdom Metazoa; phylum Phoronida; family Phoronidae; genus Phoronis; species Phoronis australis. The sequence goes on along the minus strand of NMRA01000024.1, from coordinate 435,647 downwards.
AAATTCTTCCTTGAATATAAAGTTCTCTTTCTAATGTCTTAAGAAAATGACAGAAACTGTTTACACTCAGACACGTAAATATAATATTTTAATTGCAACAGAGTCTAATTTAAAACTTTGTTTTCGTTACTTATGGGCAAGCCATAAATCGTTGTTTTTTGTCAATAGTCAATTTAACTCCTTTTACAGACAACGCCCAACTGCGTCTTTTATCAATATTTTTATATTATCGCATTTGAAAACGATGTGATCTACTGTTTCAGTTTTTGACCGGCAGAAAGTACATACACCAGAGTCCACGAAATTAACTTTTTAAGAAAAGAATTCGTTGCAAGTATTCTGTGTAATACTTTAAACTGCAGTGTACATAACTTGAAATCGAAAGTGGTTTTAAAAGACAATGAATACATTTCTTCCAGTCACCAATTTAAAAGTTTAACCTTCTTCTTGAAATCTTTTTGGGTGATAGTCAAACTTGCGTTCATACACCATTTTACTGACGTGAAGTTAAAAAAATTACGGATATTAAGAGGTAGTGTTGGTCCATACATCTTAACTTCATTTGTAATGGTATTTTTCTAATGCACTCAATCAGAGAACATTATTCCAAAAAGTGTGTAGGTATATTCAATTTCTTTTTAAATTCGATAAGTGAGTGAAACTTATTTTTTTTTCAAACATTAGGTTATTAATAAAAAGAACACCACTGCTAACATACCTGCTAAAGAGGATAAAAATTTTCTGCCTATTAGTATTAATTTTCATCATTATGCCATAAACTTGTAGAGAGTAGATCACTCGCATCTTTATGGGGTTGTTTAGGCTACTTATAAAGCTACAATCACAATGCCATAAATAGCAATATTTCGCCCCCACAAAACAGTCCAGCGTCACCTTCGCAATAACATCCCTACGACCGTCTAAGCTATAATACGAGAGTAGTTACTATCTTTGATAAAAAGGTACAGGAAATAGAGCACTAACAATAGTTCCAAAGTTCTTCAACAGTTTTTAATTTATTCAGATTCATAAATTGTATGATTATCGATAACGACTAAAATTTAGGATTGGAAACTGCTCTCAAACTAACATCGAACAAAAACACTACAAATAACTCAGTTAGGTTTTTGTTGAGTCAATCTTAGACAAAGCCAGCATTATCCTCCAAGCTACAGTTTAAGAGACAAAATAGGGGCCCCACCACAAGAGATCTTTCCCCCTCGTTGTAGTGTAAAGCGGATAGGGTGGTG
>NMRA01000024.1:418591-434318 GCA_002633005.1 Phoronis australis | reverse complement strand
GGGGGGGGGCGCAAGAATAGGTGCCGACCGAAGGTAACTCAATTAACTAAGGTGCATAAACCGTTTATAGCTTAAAGGTTCCTGGATAATAGTCAATATCCTACAATTTCATTCATCTTGGCCAATCTTAATGACTGTTTTATGGGGATTTTTTGAACCTTTTCCTGTTGCAGAGGACGTGCTTTTTTCTGACGTCTCCACTCTTTCATCTGTGTAAAGTATGGGCACACGGGACTTTGTCTCTCTTCGAGTTAGCACATTTTTGGTGTAAGCACCGTAGTCCAATCGAAAAGTTCTTCTCGACGCACCGGGAGAAACCGGGTATTGGTTGACATTATTCTGTCCTGAATTGTCGTCTGCTTCAATCTTTGGCACCTGCTGATTATTATTTTGGGCCATACTTTCTTCTTCGTCGTTGCTTGAGCGGTAAATGAGTTTCTGATTGTCTTTGTTAGTCAAATCACAATCTACTATAACCTGTGCGTTTATTGGATAGACTCTGTTGCCTGCGTAGTCGAATGGTTCACCTTGAAGGTGTTCGGCACAACTGTAGTCTTCTTTGAGCTTGTTTTTAAAGAAATCACCTCCAGGAACTTCGTTGAGCTCTAGCGTGAACAATTTTGCTCCACAACTTGAGACGTTCTCTGATGATCCAGCTGAATCGTTTCGATAGCTGACGAGTTGAGTGACTGATAAGCTGTCGTTTTCTGAACAATCGGAGCCAAGGTAAGTAGACCTCTCTTTCAAAATGAAGTTCGAGTTGATGTCGTCCCAATCTGCAGACCCCAGAGATTTTCTACTCCCGTGTAAGAATCCGTTGTAGTCTTGTATTACCGCCAGAGGTGAATGAGCAGTCCTGCAAAGAAAAAACAACAACATACAGATTAAGAAGAGGTTTTGAGATAAATCAATCTTCAGCTGTACTTCTACCACGAGTCTAAACAGAGGTGAAGGCATGATGCCACTAGGCTGATTGAAAACCACGCTGGTATTATTAACGATAACTATATGTTCGATGCTTTGTGGAAAGCTCATATCACTCGCCCAATCGGATATTGTCGACATTCATCGAACTAGGGCCGGTTTGCAAACTTTACCATCTCTAACACGTATTTTATTTTTATTTTCCAGTTCCACGTTAGATAGAGTATCATAAAGGGTCCAGGATTTGATAACAGTCTTGAAAAATAAGGCTTTACATGTGAGGAACCTCGAACAATATGTCGCTTATCGGCTGTCGCTGGGATCGTCGACCAATCAGCGTTTAAATTTCAAGAGTGTGTACACCCTGTGGTGCACCTTAGGAGAATTTTTGCAGTTTATTTCAATGCAGAAGAGAGAGCATCACCCACTCTGAAGAGAACTACTACCTTGCTTTTTAAGGCGATTGAAATTTCAACTATTCACCTGGATTACTGCATTACACCAAAGTAAGTTAAAACAAGTCACATATTCAAAGGATTGTGGGATAGCTGGTCACCCAAAACAGATCAGCCAGTTGACGTAGTACATGTGACTGTGCAGAAATATGTTCTTTCATTGTAGTATTTCATGCCGCACGAAGTTCAGTATATGACAGATATCAGAACGAAGTAGCATCTGCTCAATATACATGTATCGAACTCTATCCGCGACCTGATAATCACGCAAGTTGTTGATTCGGCTTTGATTGACTTGTATTCCGTAGATCTAAGTCGTGCACGCCGTTTGCGTGCCGTTTGCATCAGGTCTAAGACCACGGTCCCCGAAAAAAATGAAAAAAATTGTTGGGTCAACTTTGAAGGCAGTTTTGTGGACTAAATGGAACGTGAATGCCACGAATGGCCTTCAGTAGTTCCTTAAAATTGTTTTGAGTAAATTGAGTACAGAAATTTGACCTGTGCGCTTGTTTACTCGGATACGGAAGTGCCACCGTCTTCAGGGCGCCTCCTTGTTCAGAGTCAAATTCTTGGCGTGAATCCAGGCGTGCGTTTAGTAACGCTAGGACCTATGCTAGGTCCTAACTAAAATCTTGTAAACATCACGTGCTCTCATTAAAAATACACGGCAATGTCTCACGTAATCTCGCGAAGTCTTGCTTTTAAGCGAGGTCCTAGCGTTACCCGCTTCAGACAAGCGGAAATTGTCAAAAATGTGGTTGGTAATTACACATTTCAACCTCTAATTTCTGGAATCTAGAACATTCAGATTATGGTCTCGGTCCTCGCTTGTGCCGACAATTTGTGATTTTAGGTAAAAGTGGCCAAAATCGCAGTTTGTGGTCATTTTCGGCATCTTATTTTTTCTGGTGGACGTAGCAAAGTAGAAAGACGTGGCTTTGTCTAATTTCTTCATATTTGAGAAACCCCATAAAGTCTACTCTCTTTCAGTTATGCCTTTTTTCAGGCGCCCTTAGACAGCTAGGGTGCAAACAAGGGCTTTCATTGACCCACTCAGTGATAACGCCAAAATCAGCCACACGAACTGTGGTCTTTGTAATTTAATAAATTCCCAACTTTTCAAATCACAGTCGATGTTCCATTTGGCATATAAGGAAAGCAAATTGATCCTCACTACAGTGAGCGCCAGTTAATTTAAGAATTGGGAATTTCATTCTTGTTTAGCATTAAGTTAGTCAGTAAAGCACATTAGTCATTCGCAATTTATTTTTGTTTGCTCGCACAATACTTTGCAAATTTACTTTTGTAAACAAGACAGTTACCCGTTTTCTGCTTAGATCCAAGTTAAAGCAACAAAAAATGGCGCCTTTGCAAAAATCAGTAAGACCCGTATTACCACAAAAGTTGCTTGTCGTGAATATAACCTTCAACGAGTTCGCCACAATGCAACTAGGTTACCGTGTTAGTAAAATTTCCTAATTACAAACTACAAAGTTTCCGCTATCAATTCATTTCCTTTTCGATTGGGCCACGGCCGCGCACTGTGTACTGCGTTTCAATACAATATGGTACATGGCCATCCTCAGCCCTGCATGCTAAAACCAATCCCCGCTGACCGTCATGGACTTACCAGTCGATATTGTCGACGTCTATACTCTCGTCAAGAGAACGCTCCACCTCAAGAACAACCTCTTCCTTTTTATCAGGAAAAGACAATGGCGAAGGTCCTGTAAAGTTAGTTCAATAAATGAACACTTTTTACTAATGCGAGTATAGTAATCGACGACGACATTCATGGAACTCGATAAATCAAATGTCCTGGTGCATGTCAGTTTAGCTTTTACTAACTGTGGCATTCACAAACGTATGCTTCTTTGAGAAATTGTAAGCCTATTCAAACAGTTATAAGCTGTAGTACCAATATATGTTAAAATTACGCAATGACTTTTACCCACCATAGCCTTTGCCAACAATCACAGCAACTGCCCTGCGTATTAACCACGAGTGTTAGCCGCGTGTTTACTTTGGGACTATGCCCTCCAAGGTAGACGGAAATAAAGTGAACACAAAGAAAACGGCGAAAAATAACTGGGCTATAAAAACTACTGGAATGTATTATGCGAGCTGAACAGTTAGTCGAATTGTTCGTGAAGTGCATCTCAATGAACGGTTGCTGAATACTGGGACCAGTGTTTTCCTTTATGTGGTTTAGGCGCTGGGCCACGTGATTTTGATCACTAGGTGGCCGTAATGAAAAACTAGTTTAGCATGAGAACAGGAAGTTGTCCGCCAACATGATGACAATATTAAGGGTCCCATGTAACTTGAATCATGCTTACGTTCGTATGGTCGTATTTAGGCCAATGCTTCTACAACCGAAATAATGCGTTTTTTTCAAAGATTGTGCGCTTAGGTTCCACGGGCACAGGCGTTTATCCCTGGAGTGCATCTCTTTAAAATGGATACTTTCCGTGTTTTTGCTCAGTCTTTCTCAATACCTTCCGTATAATAGCAAATATCAGATTAAGTAAACTCAACATATACCATTTTGTAAAGGATAACCTTTAAGATTCACTCACACATACTGTGTTAAAATATTCTCATTTATTTCACTCACATGCTATTGCGCCCAATTTGAGTTATATGTGACACTTCATACATACATGTAGGTGCATGGGCTTAAATAGGCACATATACGGTACGCACCAAAGGTAGACCCGTATTGCAGCTGAACTCGATAGATCAAAGTACTAACTGATGTGGCATTTATAAAATTGCTAGGACATATCCTAGTTGAGGTATAAATGATCAGAAATCGAACCAGAGAGAGGAAGAAGAACGGTAACTCATGGGCGGCACAGCACTCAAGTGGCCTATAGCCCCCCCCCCTCAGCCCCCTTATGGGTGCGCCGCCCATGTGTTGTTGATGATGGTGGCAGATACCGTGGTAGTGTGATGGAAGTAACGCCATGCGCAGTGGCAACGAAAGGACATAATTTCTTACTGTTTTTTTGGTGATAAAGCGACGGAGTCAATCGTCCTCTTGCAATTGGTCCAGTGACCGGATCTCGCCTTTTCGTCACTTCCGATTTAGTGTAATTCGTCTGTTCATGGAACTCTTGGAGCGGTACGTGGCTGCGAGCTAGGCTGCCGATATTACGGAGAAGTTCTGAACATTGGGGATGGTTGAACATTGCAGCCAACTGAAGGGGAGAGTAGCCATTCTTATCGAGTGTTTGTGCGGCTGCAACCCCACCTTTTCGATTTAAAAGGAGCTTCAGTATGTGGTGGTGGCCCTTCTCTGAAGTTGAAACATTGTTAATATTTGGCGTTAGTTCTAACTGGTTTGACTTCCGATGGTACGTGACGGAACGGTTATTTTGGCATTATTAAACAGTGAAATTGCATACCAACTTTGTTGTCATGACCACTCTGCTCATTATAAAGATTGAGCAGAAGTATATTGTCATATAACACGATTTCCATTTGTACACATATACAAACTAACTCTGTTGAGCACACGTCAACGTTCACGATTGATAACACTCAACGATATTTGCTCGAGCTCTCTGCATCTTTGATGGTCGNCACACATACTGTGTTAAAATATTCTCATTTATTTCACTCACATGCTATTGCGCCCAATTTGAGTTATATGTGACACTTCATACATACATGTAGGTGCATGGGCTTAAATAGGCACATATACGGTACGCACCAAAGGTAGACCCGTATTGCAGCTGAACTCGATAGATCAAAGTACTAACTGATGTGGCATTTATAAAATTGCTAGGACATATCCTAGTTGAGGTATAAATGATCAGAAATCGAACCAGAGAGAGGAAGAAGAACGGTAACTCATGGGCGGCACAGCACTCAAGTGGCCTATAGCCCCCCCCCCTCAGCCTCCTTATGGGTGCGCCGCCCATGTGTTGTTGATGATGGTGGCAGATACCGTGGCAGTGTGATGGAAGTAACGCCATGCGCAGTGGCAACGAAAGGACATAATTTCTTACTGTTTTTTTGGTGATAAAGCGACGGAGTCAATCGTCCTCTTGTAATTGGTCCAGTGACCGGATCTCGCCTTTTCGTCACTTCCGTGTGATTCGTCTGTTCGTGGAACTCTTGGAGCGGTACGTGGCTGCGAGCTAGGCTGCCGATATTACGGAGAAGTTCTGAACAGTGGGGATGGTTGAACATTGCAGCCAACTGAAGGGGAGAGTAGCCATTCTTATCGAGTGTTTGTGCGGCTGCAACCCCACCTTTTCTATTTAAAAGGAGCTTCAGTATGTGGTGGTGGCCCTTCTCTGAAGTTGAAACATTGTTAATATTTGGCGTTAGTTCTAACTGGTTTGACTTCCGATGGTATTTGACGGAACGGTTATTTTGGCATTATTAAACAGTGAAATTGCATACCAAGACTGTTGTCATGACCACTCTGCTTTTAATTTTTATTCTAAAGATTGAGCAGAAGTATATTGTCATCTCACACGATTTCCATTTGTACACAATATGCAAACTAACTCTGTTGAGCACACGTCAACGTTCACGATTGATAACACTCAACGATATTTGCTCGAGCTCTCTGCATGGTCGATAGCAGCAGCGCAACGATAAAGCAAATGGTTGTTATTAATCGTGAACACTGACAGGTGTTCCACAAATTTTGTCAACAGGAGATAATGTTGCAAAAGTATTCTGAGATTCAAACTAACCACAAAAGTGACAACTGCTAAACCGCTGCACACAAAAGACTGCGTCCAGTAACAAGCATGCGTAAAAGCACAAAACCAGAAAGAATACTTTGACAACGTACCTGCAGCTATATGAAAAACGGTGGAACCGTCCAGCGTCAGGTTCTGCAGGCAATGGCGGCACATCTTATTAGCGAAGAATTCTACAATCTCCAAGTAACCATTTTCAGTGGCAACGTGCATCGGAGTCAAACCGGTTCTCGGATTTACCGACAGTAAGCTCTTGTCGTCAAAAACGTGGAAGAGGCAGTCGAAGTGTCCTTCAGTGGCAGCGTAATAAAGTGGCGTTGCCCCTATGGAACAAAACAATATTCACTTTATCTAATATCAGTTGAGTCGTTGAAAAGTAAATGTAGTCACGTGTTAAGCCGTAGTATGCTTAAACTAAGCTCACGGCGTTCTCATTCGGGACATGAGACATTTTTGGTTGTACAAGTACTGGGTGTACTTTGGAAAATGGGCGTATAGACAGAAACCTGTTTTAAAAGTTCTTGTTTTTTAAATTTTGTGTAAATTGAAATAGTGTGACAGTGGACGCTAAAGATAACATGGTTTCAAGACGAGAATACAAAGCAATATTTGGTCACGTATCGGTGAACCTATTTACTCAATGTGAAGCTCCTGGCAGGAAACGCCACAGATGCCGAACCGCTTTCAATAAAGCACTGATTTGGAAAACCCTTAACTACTGAGGAGAAGCTCGTCATTCACTTCTCAACAAACGGTGTATCCAAATTTGTGATAAATTTTCATACCGCATATAGCACAGACAGAGGGAAGCGGTCCCAGGCCCGGTAAGTTTGTATTACTGCAATATAGAACTGCTAAAGTGCGCCCTATGTCCGTCCATCGACGGACCTAACCCGTACCCATAGTCTTGGATCTACCTCTCTCTATATATTCATTTAGGCTCTCGAGACAGTGCCAGTGGACCTTTTTGAAATAAGAAGGCTACAGTCGAAGTGTGGGTAACTCTGTTATTTTGAACCTCTACAATAGCTGGCTTTCGAAATAGCCGCGCCATATTGGGCTATCCCGCCGGACGGCGATCGGGTCTTTTGTAGCACCACTTACAGAACCCATGTAATGCGGACGGGAGGTTTCAACCTACTGGTCTAAACAGCGATTGATCACCGTTCCTGCTATTATAATGCTTGTACATTTACACTGCTGTGTGTCTTTTGAAATATCAATGGATGAGCAAGGACATCATGTTCCATTCCACACACTGCGAAGAATCCGCGGCAAAACCAGTGGCTGCGGCTTATCAAGCGGGATAATTTCGATCCCAGTCGGTGTCAAAAATAAATTAGTGAACTTAAGATACTCAAACGATGGGAGGGACTGGCCGCGGAATTTATTCCCCTGATTTTAAATTAATGAACCACTATGCAGTAATTGAATTCCTGTCCACCATGTCTCAGCCGGGATCAATCGGAAGTCACTTCCGTGCTCTCATTACTCTGGAGAGCGCCAACACTGACGAAAGTCCCATATTGACTGCGAACGTAGGCCTACTTTTATTGTTGAAAGTAGAGCCTCTTGCGTCGCAATCCGCCGGATAACTTCCCCGGTTGCCATTCATGAAGCACTACAGATGATATCAATTTACTTGGCACTTTGTTCGATTCATTTTTACAAACTGTACAATTACTGTGATAGAGATAAGACTTTTCCATTGTTACGTTGGGTTAAAAAAAGACAGCAGTAACTCATGAAAGTGAGTTTTTGTTTCTAAGTTATCTGATTTAGCTTTGATAGAACAATAGAAATTGGTAAAAATGACCTTTTTAGCCGGACAAACTAAAACAACATTTAGACACAACATCAACAAAGTAAATTGTCATCAATTTTCTATAATGTGACGCGATAATGTGATGTTTTAACCAAAAGTCACTCACACATCAATAGGCTTGAGTGTGACATTTAAGCAGATATACAAAAAAGTCATGAAAAGGGATAACAATCATCAGAAACTCCTAAAAAGATAAGGCAACTTTTGCCACGGTCAACTGGTATTTTGAAATAATCGGTCATTTTTACATACAATCTCCTTTCCGTTTTTTATATAGAATTACTCCAGCTACACCGTCATCGGGAATATTGAAATGGTACGTGAAAACCTGGATCTCACGTTTTCGGCAGCATTTTGCAGTTTTTGATTATCAATAGCTCCAATCTAAGGTATTACGGTAACAGTAACACTAAGAGATAGCGTAATACCTCAGCTTGGCATATTTTAGCTTAAGTTTCACTACTCACCAAAGTTATCACGTAAGCATCTTGAAGAATATGCAGCTGAAGCAATAGCTTTGGTTATTTTTCCAAAACCTAAAACAGTAAAAATTGGTATTATATGCCATGCGGAATTCCCGACAAACATATTAATTCAACCTTCACAAAGTAGTACTGGGATCTGACAAAAGTATATACCAAGATTCCTGCAGCCACAACGGAAATGAGTAACTTAAAATAATCAATGGACTCGACAAAACGAATAACGAACCCATTAGCACCGCCAAATGCAGAGGAGTGCGGCCGTCATGATCCAATGATTTGGCGAGGACTTTCTCTTGTTTTAGCAACCATTTCACGATTGCCAAGTGACCGCCAGACGTCGCCAGATGCAACAGTGTGCCACCGCCATTTTCAAGCGTCCTTTTGAAAATTCTTTTAGATTTGCTGTACTTTATTATGACCTTTAAGCATCCAAGCTGTGCTTCTTTGGTAGCGACTTCAGCACATGTTTCATTGACGTTATTTCCAACAAGACAATCTGCTTCTTCAACGTGGCACCCTGTGAATAGCCATCTACAACATAAATGTGTTATGCATATTAACTCATCAGATGTTTCCATTTATCGACCGAGTCCAATAAAGTTTGATTTATATAAATGGATATAAAGGGGGGGGGGGGCTAAGAGGCCCGGCCTCCCTACGGACAAGACCACAAAACACCGCCGTAATGATGTTTTAAGGCTGGGTTACGCGAACATTTTGCCTTTGCCGGAAAATTGGGTTGGGAACCCACCTAGAGATATCCTAGATCCGCATGAGTGATTACTTGATGAACTGTCAGTTACCCAAAACAAGAACTGTCAGTTACCCAAAACAAGCAGTGTCGCCTGGAGGTAGAATATCCAATACTTAGTGTAAAAACCACTAGACACACCGACACTGCTAAACTCCATGAGAAATCTTTCATTTATCTTCGACTCATTTTTAACAAGGGTGAATGTGTCGCAAAGAGAATTGTAATTTTGCAGCAGTGGAACCCTTTACCACAACGCGCCGTAGAACACTTTGTCCCTACAATTACGCAACGAGGCGAAACTCTGACCACGGGACGAAAGGTCGTGGCTCTCGCATCACAAGAATAGATACCACGTACAAAATAAGACTCTTTAGGGCCTACAACACGGAATCAAAACTTTTTGACATTGAGTGTGCCCTGTGAGGTTGTATTTCGGATTCCGTGGTGAGGGTCGTTGAGAGAGGTAGGGAAGTATCAGTCTGCAATGGTAAGTGTTCCAAGAGCCGCAGTAAAGGTTCCATGACTACTCTGAAAAGTTTGGTGAAGAAAATAATGGGGCAATTTAATCTCTTTAAAATAGATTTTAATTTACCATTATGACTCAGAAAATGAGGACTGTCTGAAATACAACATAAAAGGGTCTAAATCTTACCTCAAAATGTCCTGTCGGCCGACACTGGCTGCCAAATGAAGAATGGAGTTCCCCTGGTGGTCGCGCTCATCAACAGCCGAAGGCGTTGACTTAACAGTTTTCTTGAACTTCATCAGTGGAAGAGAATTCAAACAAAGCTTGTCTAAAACATTAGCCATGTTGTCAGGGGATACGCTTTCCATTCGTTTTTATTCCACTAATTCAGATTCAGCACTCAAATTTGTTTCCAACGCGTTATCTCCAAACAAATAATTGGGTACTGTACTAAGTGAAGATGACAAATGGAAAATTATCTCCAATTTGAATCCGTCCACACAGTGCACTCAAAACCGCCTGCCATCCGTTTGCAAATGGCACTGTGGACACCACGACAAAAGCTGACGCATGCCGCAAGGTACTTGATGCATCGATCACATGTCATGCCTAAAATAACTGTTTACCCTAGGATAATCTCGACGTCGACTCATCGTCTTTGCATAAGGTCTGTTTAGTTCATACAAACAAACGATTATTGTTTGAACGCCTTTAATGTCATCATATCAACGATTCGAGTGAATATTTTAACTCAACAAATGTTCTTGGTGTCTGGATAGAGCATACATTTTTTTAATAAATGACATTTCATTTATTTTCAGGAGAGAGAGAGGGAGAGGGAGAGAGATGGCAAGAGGTATATTCATTCGTAGCCATTCTTGGGAAACGACATATGGTTCACTTCGGGCCAGAACGAATACCATGTATCGCGTTTGTGGTTTGCACTCGCCAGGTTCAGGGTACGAAAAAGCAGTACAACCATGATGACATCGAAAATCGTTTTGAACTAACATGATTCATGCCACATATAGCTACACTGTATTTTGGTATCTATTTGAAGCATAGAACTCTAGGCATGGAATACCTTCTTCGATCACGCGCAGCTGAGGTTCCGCCGCGCATGTGTGGGAGTTCTTTGCATTCGACTGTTGGTTCTTGCTATGGAACATAGGGCTTAGGGTCGAATTTTTGTTTGGATAGCAGACGAAGTAAATTTGGAATTCAGTTACCACCGAAGAAATTTGTATATTTTTGGAATACTGTGCGGTATAATGTCCTAAACTTCATCAAACAGAGTATCATCTCCTTGCAATTGGGCGATTCCGGAAGCCGGTTATGGGTACTACCACAACTAGATAATAGGCGCAATTTACACTAGGCCAATGGAAAATATCACTTTCTTCACTGTCACTAAAACTTTTCGTAACTCCGCCAAATTGCACAACAGCTATTTCATTAGAAAGTCCTTCGTGAGCTCTTGATGGTGTATGTTTATACTAGAATCAAGAGATAAATAAACTTCATAAATAATTCTTATTTTGCATATATGACAGGTTAAAAATATTTTTTTTAATTGTAAAAATCAAGAATGTTACCAAAAAAAAAAAACAAAAATAACGAAGACTGTGATAATGAAAAGCTTCGTGTACTAACTGGCTGATTAATTAACTAATTAGCCAACTAATTAATTTCTAATATCAATTAATTTAGAGTGTAACAGTAACATGAAAAAACGAACCAATTAACTAATTACTGCAACTACATATGCGAAATTTGCAGCTAATTATTTCCTGATAGATAAAAAATGGGCAAACATCTCCTGCTTAACTTTGAAATACATTGCCGATAGATTATTACATTGGTTGCAGTTTAGGACTTCACATAGAAATTGATAAATCATAACTCATTTCTTCACAAAGTAAAAGAAATGTCCATGGCAAAAGGCAATGGTGAAATATTGGCCACAACACACGTAACAATCCCGACAGAGTTCTACGGCGTTTTTAGTTTTTTAGTCGAATGGGAAATGATTTTGGGTGCCGCAAAACCAATGAACATCAGGGTTTTTTCTTTCTAGTCGAAAGGGAAAAAGGAATATATCGCGAAGGCCGTCACATTTGTCAACTTCCTCGAATGTCAAAAGAAACCAAATGTCACTTCCGGAAATATTGTAGCATGGTTTTAACACCCAAAGATGACGGTTTTGTTGAAATTCTTCTAACATGCAGTTTGATAGGTTGTCGAAAGTGGCTGCAGATTTTCATTCAGCATCTAAATTACGCCAATGTTTTCGTAACAGCTTTTTGTTAACCAAAAGTTACAAAATGAAAATGAAGCAATGAAATTAAGCTTGATTTGATAACTACAATACTCGAACAGAACTCAGTCGAGCGGATAACCAGAAATTCACGGTGCGAACTCTCGCAGCTAGTCCCGTGAAATCTCGGTGTCGCAAGCTGGAACACTAGAATGCATGAGTCACGTGTCGTGTGGGAGTGGGCATTCCATACCTACATTTCTGCACAGGCGCTTGGGTTTATCTGTTCCTCGATCGCAAATGACGTCACTCAATAATATATATAAAAAAACATAAAGGTTGGACACTTAAACTTTGCCAAGCCGAGGCTTCCAACTTCAACCCTCCAAAATGCAAATAAAATCTGCGTGCACCTCCCTCAGTCTGGTGTTGCATAAACCTTCGAAGCCTTATCTTTCCTAGATCCCATTAACTGTCTTCGTGAGTGGTGAATTGGCGATGGAATTTCCAAAACAATCTCAAAACTCTGAATTCAAGGACCTGANTGCTGCAGCCTCCGGAAACACATCTTTTGATCCCTCTACGAACCTTCTCGACGCTAAATGTACTTTGCATTCTCTTCACTCTATACACTTTGTCTCTGATCCGAACGGTATTGCGAACGACTTGGGTTCAACCCATGACGTTGTACATAATTATTATTTTTTTCAATTTTTGCGTGTTTCTTTATGAGCTGTGCACTAAAGGCACTGAAATCAAGTAAGATATAATAATAAAATTTATTTTGAGGTACTAGAGTCATGTTGTGTACACTTTAAAGTTAGTATTTTAATGATTATTTGTAACTTTATTCCACTGTCGACTCATTTTAGCCCTTAACTTAGAATTTTATTACATAAACTGGCGTATCTTGTTTCTCATCTTGACATCACGCACTTTTTTGATTGAAGCACAACACACACTCGGCCAGGAAACACAGTCCGTGCAAGTATTACAATGCGCGTGGCCGACGAGTTAACTCAATGGTTTTGGCCAAAAGTAAAACCTTCATAAGAAATCACAGTACACAAAAAACTTCGCATATCAATACAGTATCAGGATAATTTATATTTGACACAAATATTTGAGTAATTACATTTATTTGGCAATAAAGTGCTCTCTGCTTCTCATGATCAAGTAGTCGAGGGATTGCCGATGAAAGCCGCGCGAAATTGGACTTTCGGATTTAGCTCGGGAGCGTCCGTCAAAAACCTGGATGTGCGAAGACCGTCTACCATGACATCACGGAATCACTTCCTTGAATTTGTGATTTTGGCATTCTTTTGGCATTTTTGTCGCCAAATCACCACTCGAAGGCAATCTGAAGAGATCGAATGAAAGAAAGTATTCTAAGAGTTGTCCGATTTCGTGGAGTTCCATGCACATTTGAGTAGAAAATTCTGAGCAAACAGATTTCGAGTGTCCAACCATGATTTCTTTTATATATTATTGAGTGACGTCATTTGCGATCGAGGAACAGATAAACCCAAGCGCCTGTGCATTTCTGTATCTCCAAAGAACCAACTGGTAACTACACCTAGCGGTCAACCACCTATCTAGCCGTGATACTGTTTTCGGTGCAATCACCATGAGCACTACACGAGGATCTACCCGAGAGGTGACGCTGTGACAGGGGTTTGGGAGCTCTCATTTCTATCTAACCCAGCTAAATGGTAACGACCGTCGGTCCTTTGCAGTGGTAAGAACTCATTTCTAAAGGGGTTTTACACCGCGTCTACGTGAACTAATTACGTATTGAAGTGGCATACCGAGTACACCGAACTTACTGCTTAAATTTGAATAAGGCACAAGTTGACCAGCCAGTTTTCACCGACGGGCATTTTTAAGCCTGGTCCGGCTGTATGTCACCTGTTGGCCACATCTCGTGACCTAATGAACATAAGTCTGAAAAGATTTATGCCCCAATCGGGACTCGAACCCGGGACCTTCTGCTATCTGTGCAGACACTCCAGTCCACTGAACCATCAGGACCACTGATCGAACACATAAAGAAGATGTGTCACGGCGCGACTTACTCCACTTTAGTCACATTTACCCGACATTAGATTGCATACTAGATCAACATGTCATTTACACGAAGACTGTCCGCGCATGCGCGCATAACAATAGGGAACATCAATGTGAAATGCCAGTGGATCATCCGTATATACCGGCTATTGCGCACTGAAGAGCAACATTGACGATTCCTTCCGCCCTGATCCGGTTGTGTTTAGTGGTGTAATTGAAACTGGAGCAACTGATCGAGTGCAACTCGCCGCTGTCAAAAATTAGAGTCGGCACTCTTTAAAATGATGTCGGGCCTGTAAACAATTAACGACAACTGTTAAAAACAAAATTTGAAGGACTCAAATAATTTAGGAGCGACAAAGTAGCGCGCTGCTGTAGTGTGGATTACATTACGTACTAAGTACAGGTACATGGTCAAGTCAGATGATCAACTTCATTGAATTTTATGAACCTGGCAAAGGTTTCCGAAGGTAGCCATTTACAAGCGCCTGAAGTCAGTTCTGCCCAAAATTGTTGTATTGAAGAAAATCTGACGAATCCAAATCAACTTTAGTCAGTAGCCATAGCTTCAAGCACTGTCAGCACCAACAGAAAAAATGTTACCGCAATTTCCAGTTAAAAGACTCGGAAGCGTTTCGTAGCGTTTTTGTCCGAAAACGCCACAGACCATGTCTGTACCTGTCCACTGTCTACAGTATTTTACTAGGTTACGAGCAACAGTACCATAACGCAAGGATATCTGTTCACGTAGGTTATTTAAATGTTCCTTTCAACAACTTAAAGATTTTCCCGACAAAACACAACTGATTGCATAGTCTGAAATCAAAATTATGATGCACAAGTTGATTTGTGTTTGAATCGAGCTCCCAGAAGCTTCCCTGGGACTTTGGTGAAGGTGAAAACACACTCGATGTTATGTAAAACTCGCAGTAGTTAAGCGTGGCAGTTTGAACAAAAGATGTCGCTGCACAACGAGTGGTAATGTCAAATTGAATTAAGCTGAATTAAGCATAAAGGCAGGATTTTAAGAGCTTTTCAAAGCGTACATATGGGAATTGAATTACCAACAGATATAAGGATTCAAATTCTATTTTCTTTCTAACAGGGAATGATAGGTTGTCTCGTTTGAAATTTGATTTAATTTTAACCCACTAAATTTAGATGGGTCAGATTCATTCAATTTATATTTGAGCACGTCACCAGCAACTTTTATTAGAAAAGACAAAATTTTATATTGATAACAGTTAATGAAAATACTAATTCCCAATCGATAGATATGGAATTACGAATGCGTCATAGGACTTCGTATACTTTCGTTTTAGAAATAACTTGTGATTTGTTCGCTTCTGTAAGTGGAAATTTAGGGTTGGAAACTATTCTACATTTCAGCTATATTCCATAAACCTCAGTCTGGTACGGCAGCAACCATCAATGGGGCTATTCGGAAAATCTACAATAACTAGAGGGCGTGCGTGTACTAGTGGTGATAGATTAACAGCCTCGATTTCGCGAGCCCTTTAAATACATGGTGAAATGGCTTGCAGCCGTGCCAACTAAATCTGAGATTGCGTAAAAAGGGTGCTTCTATGAGAGGAAGTAAGCACGACCTCATACAAAGGTAAGGTTTGTGATTATTTTAACGATTATTCCATGATTATTCTACCGATGCCTGTTAACTGAGGCACTCGCCGATGTCGACTTCGCGGCAGTCAGTCGCCAGCCAGAGTCTGGTTAATCTTTGTATGTTGTGATATGTGATACGATACTTGA
>NMRA01000024.1:390340-418430 GCA_002633005.1 Phoronis australis | reverse complement strand
AGTAGCCATAGCTTCAAGCACTGTCAGCACCAACAGAAAAAATGTTACCGCAATTTCCAGTTAAAAGACTCGGAAGCGTTTCGTAGCGTTTTTGTCCGAAAACGCCACAGACCATGTCTGTACCTGTCCACTGTCTACAGTATTTTACTAGGTTACGAGCAACAGTACCATAACGCAAGGATATCTGTTCACGTAGGTTATTTAAATGTTCCTTTCAACAACTTAAAGATTTTCCCGACAAAACACAACTGATTGCATAGTCTGAAATCAAAATTATGATGCACAAGTTGATTTGTGTTTGAATCGAGCTCCCAGAAGCTTCCCTGGGACTTTGGTGAAGGTGAAAACACACTCGATGTTATGTAAAACTCGCAGTAGTTAAGCGTGGCAGTTTGAACAAAAGATGTCGCTGCACAACGAGTGGTAATGTCAAATTGAATTAAGCTGAATTAAGCATAAAGGCAGGATTTTAAGAGCTTTTCAAAGCGTACATATGGGAATTGAATTACCAACAGATATAAGGATTCAAATTCTATTTTCTTTCTAACAGGGAATGATAGGTTGTCTCGTTTGAAATTTGATTTAATTTTAACCCACTAAATTTAGATGTGTCAGATTCATTCAATTTATATTTGAGCACGTCACCAGCAACTTTTATTAGAAAAGACAAAATTTTATATTGATAACAGTTAATGAAAATACTAATTCCCAATCGATAGATATGGAATTACGAATGCGTCATAGGACTTCGTATACTTTCATTTTAGAAATAACTTGTGATTTGTTCGCTTCTGTTAGTGGAAATTTAGGGTTGGAAACTATTCTACATTTCAGCTATATTCCATAAACCTCAGTCTGGTACGGCAGCAACCATCAATTCGCGAACATTCGAGAGAGAGCGCCACCTAGTGCCAAATGTAGAAATTCCAATGGCTATCTCCCACGTGTTCTTTGACTATGACCTGGCTATGACTAATTAGACAGTCATGTAAATTAGACAGTAACATCTTTCTTTTTATATGTTGGAATCTTAAAATTAATGCTTTGCACGTGAGGTATCCTACATATTACCGGCTACCAAGTCATTTAAAGTCAGTTGCATTTCGTCTTCTCAAAGCACCAGAACTGCTACTCACAACACAGTGGCACTTTTATGTTGCTTTACCATTGATTGGGTAAATGACGATTATATTTGTCCAGTGCACTAAAACGAAATACGCCATGTAAATTATGGCCTTAAATCCTTGAAAGAATGGCCAGCCCATTTTGCTAAATCCTTTCTCAATGACTGTCGCCATGTTCACTTGCAATGGTGTATAAAGCAGACAGTGTCGCTTGGGTTGATTGAATACTTTTGATCAGTGAACAGACACGGAGGTGTGCCAGGTGTTTATAAGGACCTGATCTAATCACCTGACCTTTATACAATCTACACCTGTCTTTTGTTACACCTGATCCTCCCAGACTACTACCTGTTGAAATTACTTTAACTGTCAGCTATCGTGCTTATCGCACTCGACCGAATACACAAACGACATTATTTTAGGAAGGGGTGGACAGGTTAAGCGGGTCAACGCCCACGAGAATTTGTTACAGTAGTGAGCTACGTGTTTCTTTTTTCGCCTGTACGAAAATTTACAGTACAGAGACATTACCGGTTTTATGGCCGAAATACACGTTTTGGGGATATTTGTGGATGATATGAACTTCTCGAATTTATGAACTTTGACCAAAGCTATAAAACAGCGAAACCTGTTGTGTTTTGTCATTTTATTACAAATCGCCAATTCTCACGGTTGTCTGGCAGACATTCATTGAAGTCAAATCCGGTGACTTTTGAGTTAAATACGCCAGTACTATACTCTGCCATGACTTCGAGTGGGTTTTATCTTGCCGATATTGTTCCCTTGAATGGAAGATTTTCTAAAAAATAATAACGTCATTTCTTTCATAGGGCATTACTGAGAAATAGTTGATGAACGCTTTAACCTTAAAGTGTTTGTACCGTGACTTTCTTCCGAAAACTGTTATTTACATTCTTTTTGAAGGAAAACCGGTCTGGTTCGGACAAGTCAAAATTTAAAAGCCGGAAAAACAGTTAGTTTACAGTGTTTTGCTTTTGCAAGACGATGGCGTGGACTTTCACTGGGAAATCCATTTTAACTATTGTTAAATGAAGTAAAAATTAATTCGGTTATGACATACCATTTTGAAAAAATAAAGGAATAATGACCCCTATAACTATTTCTTTCATCTGTTCACGTCCTTGATTCCGTCGTACTTCGAGTTGGGAATATTTCTGTCACGTTGTAAGTTGCAGTAGATATCTTAGGTACGCAGTTAATAAAATGTTATGATTTCAATATTAATTTCATGCCCTAACATTCCAAGTATTGTATTTCAAATAACCGCCCTTCATAAACAAGTATCGAATCCGCGGTGCAAAAAGCGGTAACAAATTTCCAGTGCGGTTTACTTTTTATCTGTTTGGGTATAATTCACTTATCATGAGAGATAAACACCGACTCACCAGGTGGCAGAAAATGGCGGCCTCAGGTGATGTTTTACCTGGACGCCGATCGATTAAAAGCGAGAAGCTACCTAGTAGAGCACAGGTGTTTAACCGGTAACAATAGAGAACAAGGCCGCGTGTTAGTGTGTTTATTGAGCGCTAATATCGATAACAAGGTAGCCCAGTGCACACAGAAATCCTGGCTTCGTCCGTTTAATCTGTGATAAATTTCTACTAAATGGTTTTGAGTGCGCATTGAGTCGGATGGTCGCTTATTCGGACAAAGTTCCACAATGTGGTTGTTTTAATCGTTCACTCGATCCTTAATATAAGTCGGATATCGCTTACTCGGTCGGCCAGAATATTTCGGTTCTATTGAATCAGTCCCACGGGTGCGAGTTTTACTATATTTCGTAAATGAAACATTGAATAATTCGGTGGCTTAAGTGATGTAATAATGCATGCATGAGGCGGAGGGGAAACGCTGTTGCAACACACGATCGCGCGTACGTCAGGAAACTTTTCCCACTTTTAAAAAAGTCATTTGTCACCCGTACTTTAGTTTGATTGCTCTAGTAAAATGTGTTTTTACAGATTCATGCGCCAGTTAGACAAGAGAGTTGAATTAATTTATTCTGTAAAGTCGACGTCTTTACCATCCCCTAACATTGTGACTTCAATTTTCCAATCGAATTAAAGGACGCAATTTCCGGTTAGCAAGATTCCGTAAAATAACCTCTTCAGGGCTGTCAGCTTTCCTCACCCACGGACCACGGTCCGCACGGGCATTATCATTAACAGCGTCCCTTTCATTTACGAGGTGTAGTTCTTTTCTCTTCAACCACACGAATTCACTTCTTACTAACTCAGTTCTTTTCTCGCTAACCACTTTGAATCGATCGCAATGCAGGACCCTGTTCGTTACAGTTCTTTTCTTACGTATCGCAATGTGCCAGTCGTCATATGCTCAAAATGTCTGTTCTACGTTTCACTTTATCGGAAATGAAAAACGTTTAGATCATTCAGCACATACCCTACTCTCAGATGTCACCTATTGTATTATTGACGACAACGATTTTTTACAACATGTTCTTGTTCATTATACCTCAAATTTTAACGTTTGACATTGGACACTCGTCCTTTTCCGCAATTTTCTAGTCTTGAACGAATTCGCATACGGCGGCGAAACCCAAAGTCAACCTAAAATTCACTTTATAAGATAAAAACAATTCGCCACTATTTTCAAGACTATCTGCACAAATTTACGTATTTCAAATGTCATTATGCAACGATGTCGGTTTTGTTCGCGAGTTAAGCGCCCTCTAACCATAGAGTGAGTCAAACCGAAATCAAATGGAAGTCACGCAAGAGAAATTAGTACGGCGTTCTTGAGAAAAGAAACGCGGTCAATGAGAAAAAACTAAGTTAGTAAGAGCTAGCTGAATTACAGTTGGTAAGAAAATAAGTACACTCGTGCGAAAAGAATTGCGTTTCACGAGAATAAGACTGTTAATATGAACGCTCGTGCCAGTCGCCGGGCATGCAGATTGTCAGCCGTCGGTGCAGTTACAGTGTACGTGTTCAGACTGTCCTTGGTTGCTTGTAGAATGTTATCCGCGTGCTTGTCGGCGAGACAGTTATGCAGAATTTCTTAAATTTTAGTATTCTTTATCGAAAACTGCACCACAGCCTCAGTGAATGGCACATTTATTTCAACGTCACTGATTTTGTGTCAGAGGATAAGAGCAATTTACAAATAAGTGAATGTTTTAAGTGACACATGCATACGCCACGCGTGCAATAGAAAATGATAATTGTAAGGCAGTTAAATTTCAGTCACATGCTAATAATTCACTAAATGACTCACCTGTAAGTACACTTTTCAAGTTCCCGATCACCGGCAGTGAACCCCTGCTCCTCGTCCAGGGCCCTAGGCTTACCTGTCGAAAAAGTATTCTACGCCACTCTGCACAAAGTTTTTGAAGTTCAAAAAGTTTACAAAGAGGATCCGTATACCCCCGGTAAGTAATTTCCAGAAGCACATTCTATTCGCATTTATTCAATAATCAAAACTACTATTTCGGTCTTGAATATTTTCTCGTACAATTTATGGGGTGACTGCACTGGTCTTATGGCTCCGCGAAATAATCGATTTTTAGTAACAAAGCAATTAAAATCCAGCGCTAGTGAGAGCTAACGTAAAAGGAAATTTTGCCATCTCTAGTGCGTCCAACTGAGACCACGCTTTTCATCGCGGTAAGCTTTAACAGGCACGCGTGAGACCACACGTTGAGTGAAAGAGTTTACAAGAGAAATGGCAAAATTAAGTGTTTATGTCATTCATGTAACATACAAGAAATCGATGTTGAAGTCACCTCAAACAATGTAGCCAACACGAGGCGCACGCACACACATATACATGTACAGCGTTCACTAATAGGAGGCGATATCGTGAGCAAAATACAGAAACTCGTTGTCATAAGGTTTTGTTACAAAGGCCATGCAGTCAGGTTTTCACGTAAGCGCATGCGTTTCCAAAAAAATGTTCTGACACCAGACGAATGCAAAAAAAGATTAATAAAATTGAAAAGTTTGAAGGTCGAAATAAGTTTTCATTTTGGAAAATAAAAAAGCCACATAACTATAACACGGTTATTGTTTTGTTTTATTAAAATCAGCTTTGATCACGAAATCTATATTTTCAAACGTGCGCACGTGCACCTGACGCACGAAGCTCAATTAAAACGATGTCCGCGAGCGTGATCTTTTATTTTACCGTTTTCCATCTGAGAATTTAAGCTGATAAGAACTTTACCATCAAAGCTGTCGTTAGAAATAATTCATACGGTAGCATGGCTTAATGCAACGAATTTATGACAATACGTTGTGAGTTAGCTCTTTTCTCGAGCCCAACTTAGTTCGACCTGCGCAGAAGTAAAGCACCAAATATCCTGCACTGCCATTCAAGTAGAAGTGAAATAAAAAAAACATGTCAGAAATTGATTTTATGTTGCCGTGGCGACGCATCGGAAGCAGTGTGATGTATTTCATTTGAATGTTAGCGGTACACGACTAGCTTATGTACACTAATACATCTATGCCTTTTGTTTATACAACTGCACGCGAAGAGCTGTATAAATTTCAGTGCGACTCTGTATTAACATATTCACGTTATTTAATTGATGTCTAGCACAGATGGCATTGAATATGTTGTCAAGGCAACGCCTCATAATTCAAACAAGACCGAATGTTGTTTGGCAAGTGCTAAAGTACGCAAAGGACTACATCTCATTCTTTAATTTAAGAGTTATTAATGATTGAAAGGTGACCGATTTGAATGGCCGGAATGCACTAACAAATCTAAAATGTGCGACTTCGGTTGTTATATTAATATTTATTATCTTATAAAATTTACCTTCAAATGTGACTTTATACAAGATCATTTATTGTTTGTCTTTGCGAGAATCTGAAAATGTTGACGGCAGTAAAGACGTCGTCACCCCTTCAAATGGCAATGGACTCGGCTAAGTCAGTGGCCCATTCGATCGACGTATCAAGTTAGCCCTCGCCCCTGGAAGCCTCAATAACTAAACACCTGGCGCAAGCATTATTCGGCTCGCTCATATAAAAACAGCCGTTTTCCAATTTAGTGTACTAATGATTTATCCATATAGACTTTAGAATAAATCGAAGGAGAAACGTGTACAGAGACTTGTTTGGACTCAACGCGATAAAACAGTGAACGGAGTGGCAATTACTGCGGATTTTTATATCACTTAGGCTGTGTACCGTGTGTGCGTTCTATGTGGAGTGAGATAGCTATCTGATTAGTCAATAAATAACACACATTTAAGAATTCTTTAACATTTAACATCTGGACGTCGTACGGTGATGGGGAGTTGAGCTAGAATTATGGCGGCGGGCACCTGCTTCGAACGTGTAGTCAAGACTGGTTCGGTCAAGGCTGGAATGGAATTGGAGCACCGCGAGAAACAGTGTAAAAGAATCAAACAGGAGCCATGGACGAGTAACAATAAGGGGAATTTATCACCGACAAGAAATGACATTTGCTCATCCAGGCGAAACAAGCGGAAAATGTCGGAGCCGAAAAAACGTTCGGATTTCAGTGTGAAACGACTTTGCTCGTCTGCGGCAAGTGGCAGCGACGGAGACCAGTGCGGCAGCGAGTCGGATTCCCCAGGTAACCAAAGGGAAGGGGCCATAGAAGAGAGTACGGAGGTTCGATCGCGAACCACTGACCAGGAGAGAACCGATACAGAAAGTCATCAATCGAGCGTTATTCAGACTATCCAAACAGGACGTGAATTGTTAATTCCAAACATTTATCACCGCGTGCCTATGATGTATGATCCGGCTCATAGACTAGCGCTACACAGCAGCATCGAGCGACACCCCGGGGATCTGCACCTTGGGGACCCGGGCGGAGCACAGGGTCAGAGAAGGACACGAAAAAATTACAAGAACATGACCCGGGAGAGAAGAGTGGAGGCTAACGCCAGGGAAAGGACTAGAGTTCACACCATCAGTGCGGCGTTTGAAAGTTTACGAAGGGCTGTGCCCTCATACTCGTATAATCAAAAGCTGTCCAAGTTGGCGATTTTGAAAATAGCCTCAAGTTACATTCTAGCCTTGTCAAAGCTGGCCGAGGGTGATATCGCGGAGAGACCAAGTAGACCGACGTTTGCCGAGTGTGTTGATATGTGTACTCACACAATACAAACAGAGGGACGGATACGGAGGAGACATTGAAATTTTAAACTAAACGATGTGGTCTGTAAGTGATCTCCGACACCCTCTTAAGAATCACGGGTGCAGATTTCGGGCAAGATGGTTCCGACGATCACCCACACCATTACAACAAACTTGCAGTTGGAGGAGTACGCTCATCTGGGATGATCAGTCGCAGAATAATGTGCGTCACTGGGCCCCTGTACTGATTTAAGAGATGAAGTTTACAAAATAACACTTGAGTTTGTAAAAGAAAGATGTACAAAAGTTTCAAGATTGCAAAATTGTCCACAGATACACCAAACGAAGCATCAGGAGTTGTCATGTAGACACTGACATTTTAGCGAGCGTTATGACATCACAAGGCTTCTACTATGGTAAGTCACTTTTGGTAGTTCCTGATTTTGAGAACCAGTTTCATCCATTTAATATCAGGCGCTATGCAGTCGGTGATTGCCTGTTTCTCAAAGTCGGAGACCACTAGAAGTGACGAATTGGTCAACCTACTTTTTCGCAAATATTTGCTAAATTGGGAAACTGATTAAATCCAAAAGCATTACTATTACCCGTAAAGAACTTCAGTTGTTTGGCTAGTGTATCCACGAGTGTCAATGTGTCCATTGCCCACGATTTGTCAGTTCACCGACTCAGTAAAAAATGTTGCTGAATTCTAAATATGCGACATTAGCATTGTCCTCATGGGGACCTAGAAACTAGAGAGGAACCAAATACGTAAATTCTGTTACAAAATTCTTATTGTTTGCCTAATCGAAACATGGCGTGAAATTTTCTTTTAATTTGGACCACAATGAGACAGAAAATGGTACTTTACTAAGGGCAACTGTCCCGGGCTGTAAAAAATGAGAGGATGACGCTGCCACATCTATGAATTGGTGTCCCATGTGATATATCACTTAATTTATTTTAAGTCTTGTTAAGGTTTTACCACTTAAGTTTAAGTGCTACCTCTAAGTCAAAATGCAGTGCTTGTTATACCGTTGATGTTGTAGTTTAATTTATAAAAAAACGCTACTTATGTCGAGATTGTTATCCTATATTCCTAAGTTTATAAAGCTTACATGACGCATTGTTGTAACAGTATTACGTACTCATCCATAATATATTTTTACAACGACGCGAGTATTGTTATTGTCAAACACCAAGAATTCCGAGTATCCAATCAAGATGTTCCCGAGACTTCCCCCAAGTAACTAGTACAGCCGAAGTTGAGGAGAATTTTCTGCTTCTTATTCTTTGCTCCTCTTAAATAAAACTTTTCAAATGTAATTGCTAACAAATCACAGTTGATCAATGTACAAACAGTCTGATAAAGTAGGTCTCTAGGGTATTTTACAGACACTAAGCTGAAAAGAGATAAAATTAGATTTGCGCAAATTGCTAAGGAGCGAAGACAAAAATTCTCACTTAAGTCTATTAAGTCACTTTCATGAAACTGACTCTGCGTTGAAGGATTCGTTTGATTTATGAAAAAGTATGTCACATGTAAAAACACAGCTCACGTCAGCTTTTATCTTGATTTAAAATACTTGAAAATTTCAGTAAACACTCTCCAGATATGGTTAAGAAGCGGACTGCAGCCGTCTGAATACCTAGAGTGAAGGCGAAATTCGTAAACTAGCAAGTTCAGATTTTTTTTACATCATCTGTATTATTGAGACTGATTACGTTAAGTTGTTTTACGTTCAAACTGACGAAATGTATTTTTTAAGTTTTGTCAAGAGTAAGTAAATAATATTCTTCTTGTTCGTTGAGTAAATATGAGTGGGCGTGAAAATACGACCATACAAGTGTGTTCGCTCGGGCACTTGCTTGTGTGACACTAATGCATGAGTTGTTAGATCAAGTACATATTTGTTGACTTAACCTTGCCATAAAACCATTTCAACAACATTGTTTAAAAGGAATATCAGTGTAGAATAATTGTATCAATGGAATTGTTGTTTTTAAGATAAGTGAATACTACGTGCGAAGTAACATCAAATGTCCATTAAAACAATATAACGTCTACGGTAGAATGTCCATTTTAGAGGAAGTTTGCTTTTGGAAAACGGTTTGTCCTGTTTAGGTGGCTAAAAACGAAATGATGAATTCTTAACCAAAGCATTTTGGGTTAAAGAGATCGCCACGCTCATCCGATTGTGAATTGTAGCCAAATGAGCCGGAAGGTCAAGTCACATTCATGCACCATTTTCTAATCCGCAATTTTAAGGTTGGCCAGCCCCATTAAATTCTACTGCGTTTTCTTGAATCGCTGATAGCTTCGATGTTCTTGTTGGTAACAGAAACAGAGTCCTATCATGGCAAGGGATAGATTTCAAGAGAGTAGAAGCGCCATTTTGTTTTTCATTTTTAGCCAGTTAAACAAGGCGAAGTGCAAGTTCAAACAATCAAGGAAAATCAGTTGACTCGAATTCAAAACAAGAAATTCGACACTTTACGGTAAAACGATTTCATTTTATGAGCGTCCACAATTCATTGCAAATAACGCTTGTTAGTCTTGTGTAAAGCGGGCACTCGAGTGAGCGTGAACAAAGGCGCTTTTATCTGCTTGTTGAATGATGCCAGATGGATAACAGGTGGCCATCTCGAAATATCATACGCGGTCTCTTACCGTAAATCTCTGACAACGTGCCGGTGTTAAATTATATGTATGAGCTGTAATAAAATATTGTAAACTACGTGTTTGTAATACAAATCTAAGAAAAACTGAGTGTATCTTGGCTTAGTTGGCATAATTGAAGAGGCTCATGGAATATAACGCGGAAGCTCAGAGTGTTGAATGAACCAAAAGAAATTAATCGTTAAAGCTGAATTTGGATATAACGATACATACACTAGATACATTTATCATAAACAGACAATCGTACTATGAATGTATCCCAAGGGTAGAGTACTCGACTGAATTATTGTCGGGGAGCTGCGGCTGGGAAATTAGGATACCCACGAGTCTTGTCACAAGCGCACAAGTGAAGATTGACGCATCCATATCCAACGTTTCGGTTATTACAAGCAAACCATCTTCAGGGACAGGAAGTACGACAGCATCAAATCCAACAAATCAAGACGCAGTATGTATAAATATATGTCGTCATACTGCTCAGGACTACGTCGAAATGAATAATGTGAGAAAACTGCTGGGAATAGGACAACACCAATCACCACAGCTAGAGATTGTAAGCTGCGATGTTCCTGTTTAGGAAACGTTCAGCATGTTTCTCCCTTATGTGAATAGCCTCCTTTATAAGCAGTGCAGTGTTTTGATTTGTTTGATTTCATGCTGTCATACCACTTCTCCTTGAAGACTGTTCGTAATAAACGGAAACGTTGAATATGATATGTCGATCTTCACGTGTGCGCTCGTGATTAGACTCTTTGTTACTCACTGTGGCCAAAAAGCAGCATCGTAGGATACCCTCCAACATTTAGAGAATGGGGACGAGAAAAGAAACACGCTGGCAGGAAGCTTCCATAAAAAACTTTTTCTTTGAGATTTATTCAAGAAACAATACCTTTTGCAGGGGGTTAATTTAAAACCATTTCGCAAGGATTATTGGGCAGCTCAATTCGTAACCCATAAAAACTGAAAAAGATATAGAAGAGAAGTTATATTGTCAAAAATGAGTACATCATTTGCAACCACAGCTTTACGAAAAACGTTCATAACGAAGCCTTCTATAGATTTGCAATGTTCTGTTGCCGAGTGTCGAAATTTGTTCCGAGGATACGAACGGAAGGGAATACGAATGCAACGGGATAAAGATTGTTATTAACAAGTGTCGTGTATTCAAACAATTTTGCATAGTTGCAAAAGGGAACTTTTTTCCACAGTTTCGAACTCGCAAAGTGTACAAATTTCTAGAAAATTAAATCGTAAAAAGTATGCTTTCGTAGGGCAGTTTGCCAAGAAAGGCATCCTTTCTTCGCGTAACCCTTTCAGTATAGCTCTACCACGGGAGTAACCCCGGGCTGATATCCTATCTAGAAACCCTGAAGTCGACTCTATATGATGACAGCTTCGACATGTGGTAGGAACGAATGGGTATGAAAACTGTGCGCGAAAACGATCGGGATCACTGTTATCATATTATTTTACCCCAGTCAAGGCCTTGGAGACCACCTGTTTTACTTTTTTCCAAACAGGGTCACTGAAGCGAGTGACACTCCTTCGTTCCCGCCTCACAATGGGCCAATGTCCCTCGAGGCTCTTGTTTGAGTGGCCAAACATTGAGGAAATAAAAGCACGTACTAATTGGGAGACTTGTGGAAGATCACTAGTGTCAGTTTTCGGTCTGTATTTGCATTGCGCTTAGACAATTCTGAAACACCCCTCTGACGACTATAGCTTACCATATCACACACAAGCAATAGTGACCTTCATTAATTAATGTCAAGATTCAAGTCTCAGATTTGCGGCCTTGATTAATGATACAGTTTCAGCTTCATTATTGTTAAAAACTTCACAAATAGAACACAACGAGATTTTCTACAGTTATGTACAGCCCGTTACCCCCAAAGCCTTCTGTAAATCTAGACGCGTTTACACTGTCTATTCAACCTGTGTCTGTTGTATGCGAAGATCCCTTAACTGATGAAGATGAAATTTAACCAGTAGCCAGCAAATCTCTCCGATGTCAGTGCCGTATAAAACTGTTGTGATTTCATTTAGTAGTTCACCAAAGACAGTATGTAATTTTCCTACAGTGGCTGAAAAACATCGCGAAGATTATTTTGTCGGTTTAAAGCGTTTGTAACCTAGGCCTGTATTATTTATCACTATTTATGGCCAGATAAGAGCACGCTTAATCGAGCCTCATCAAGTCTAACAATAGATCAACGTTGGATATCTACACATAAGCACCGAAACCTAAAGGTTTTCTATAATTGTGACAAGCTGCTTCCCTGGGGCTGAGGGGTAAAAATGCACCGACTCATAAAGAAATGTGGGCAAACGTTTAACTGAAGAATTATACTATTTGATTTCAAAGCAACCAACTTAGTCACAACAAATTCCCAAACGATGCTCCTTTAAGTGACATCCTTTTTAAACATAAACATAAGTCAAAAAGAATTTTTACGAATGATTTCAGAATTTCCGTTGGTTCACCAACAAAATGGCCGACAGAGTTGAATGACATTGAACTTCACTTTTATGAAAATTGACATTAAGCACTGTAAGAACAAGGAGGAATGGATTGCAGTTAATCAAACATTTCTATTCAGTTAGTGAATATATTTCGATTTGTCAGATTCGATTTGCCCCGCTTCGTTTCCACCAGTTTTAAGCAAGTTAAAAGGAAGGATAAGCGAACGTAAACGTTAACTTTTCAATTGGTGCAAATACAAGAAAGTGTATCTTTAAGATTGACAACGCAGTATCAATGTACGACAGACTATCAGTTCTAAATTTAAGCACATAGGCAAACCGTTCGTGGTTGTCCGCAGCCATTCGACGACACCTGCTTCTTGAAATCACAAGTTTCCTTGTAATTTGCATGGTTAACCAGTGCCTAAAACAGAGGTCAACATCGATAGAAATCAGCGTATACTTTTCACGTCTTTCATTACTCACGACCCTTGACATTCAGAGAAAAACTTCAAAACCATTACATCACAACATGCGCAAAAGTTTGACAACGTCTCTAGTAGTTTATTCTGCGCCGTTTGCAGTACTATCACGCGCAAGTACGTCATAAAAATCAGGAGCAGAAGCGAAACGCAATTTGGTTACTGCGACGGAAAGCATTTGCGGGTACCTCGCTTATCCTACGGACAGGATCATTCCGACTCATTCTTCGATGTTTTAAACAGACCTCAGGAAAACAAAAGACCGTTAAACCAACAGTGGATATTTTCATCCAAGCGCGACGCCTTTGTTTTAGCGCGTCGTTTTGTCGTATGCTCACTGTGAGCTAATAGCAGTTTTGGCGCCAACAACCTTTTCCGACGAAGCAGCTCTGTTACATGTATAAATAAATACCAAGCAAGTATAGTTGCCATCTGCCTCCGCGTGAGGCAGGAAAGACGCATGAAGATTACCGTAAAAAGAAAATAACCACCCTGTGCTAAAATATTCTTCCCACGCAACTCCTATGCCCGGCTCTCACGAAAGAGGAATATGGGACGTGTCTGTCAAATACGCGACTTTTCACGACCAGTTTCCCTGTCTTTTACCACAAAATTTCCTTCCAAAATGTGCCTTTTCCGATTGGTTAACTCAAGGAGCTCGTAACTACACAGAAATAAAGATATATCTCTACGAAAAGGACACACTGCGGAATTAACGAAAATAATCTCTACATAGGGCGGTGTTTCTGCCGGAACAAAACCATCTGAAATGATGGCTAACACGCACACAAATCCAGAGTAATACAAACTTTGAGCATTCCAGACTCTGTAAATTCATCGCCGTAGCGATAGTCTGTGGTAAATATAGTGTAAATACGCAGTTTTTTTGATGTCCCAAAACGCAACGATTGCTGAAGCAGAAACAAGGGACTAACATTAAAAAATAATCAAAAATAAAGACGAATCCTCAACTTCAGGACAGTTCTCAAGGTTAGAGACGAAGTTCGTTTTAGCTGTTGGGCCAGGATCAAATTGTAATTCGCTAATTCTATTTTAAATATGCTATTATAACAATTCCCGACAAATCGCCATCAGTGATTTCTAAACAGAATCGAAAACAAATTTTTGAAGGAGCGACCACTGCTCCGTGACAACGATAATAAGCGGGCTTAACGGAAACTTGCAGGATTTCATACCTGTTTGTTAATGTTTTGACTTGTGCTAGGCGGTTTTAAGTGGCAACGTTTTCTTAAAACAAATGAATCGCATATTCAAGGGGAAAGAGAACGGTCTCAGCTACGTAATGCTAAAATCTAATATTTTGTTGAAACACATCATCAGACGTAGAAAAATAATCTCCGATTGACTTTTAGTAATTTCTGTAAACCTTCAATGTATCAATTTGACATTTACCTTATAGAAACATGTTTATCTTTCAGCGTACGAAATTCGGGTTTCCAGATTTTCCGCAATGCTCTATACCTATGGCCGGCTGCATGAAAATGTTCCAATACCGCAATAACCACTAAAGATGTTCCGGATTTGTTTGCGCATTAATTTTGTGTACTTTGTGCAAACCGTACTGATTGTCCTATTTCTGCTCTGTTTTCTTCATTGCTATGTCAAGTGTTAGCTTTGCTACACACAAAGAGTAAATGATGCGTTGAATATTTAGTAGCATTAAAACTAAATAGGGACCTTTTCATACGACATCCCTATTTTCATGACTTAGTCCCTATTCGTTTTCATTGCAATACGGTCTCACTTTCCAGATATACTATCAGAAAATGTCATAAGTCAAACAATAGCTCACAACAAAGCCTAAGGGAATATATGTAGCACCAATGAGTTATCAAAGCCTACATGCGCTGGAAATTTAGGGAACACAGTTGAATTCCCATTGTGCCCCTTCCATGCAAACGATCATTGGCGTTAGGGACACAAGCGACAGACACGATACGGGATAAACTTTATTAGACACAATATTGATAAATGTAAGAATACAGCAAATATCTGTATTTCCGGAAATGAGGACATTGATCACTAGAGTGGCTGCGAATGTCTAGCCCCTCCAAGCATTATTGTTTTCTGGATTGGTAGGTTAGCGGCACATAAATATATATGTAACTCCTCGATATGAAAATTCCACACATGGTAACCAGTAAGAAGGTGCGTCAAATCAATACGCCAGCAGGGGCGTTAAAAGTGTGTCATTATTGCCTAACATAGTACTTCGTTTATTAATCAAATGTTTGCATCTTCAAGCTGTACAATAAATGTTTTTCCATTTGGTACGTGGCAACAGTTCCTACATCGCGCAGATGTTATTGTCTGCAGCGCGACAAAACCATCCATATCTCCTTATATGTTTTGGCGCGAAGTGTTTTTGTAATAGTGTTGGAGGTTGGATTCCTTGGATGAGCTGAGTAACTGTAAAACGTAAACAAAGGACAATGAGCAAACGCTTCATTTTGTGAAAAATAACTCGTCACTTGTTCTTACGATCCTAGGACCAGGGGTCTGCCTCATGAAGATTGATTAAGATTTGGTATTGCACTCCCATTCCACAATTGCTGAATAATCGTTTAACCAAGTAACTATGAGCGCCTAGAAAGAAGCAATTTATAGAAGTTTGAGTTATGCGCATACTCTCATAGACTGCACTTTTGTGCAAGTGAGATTCACTTGTTTTTCAGAAATGATTGTGTGGAGCAAGATCAAATTTCTGACTTAAGTCTAAAGCCACTTTTCATGCAACAGACCCCAGGGCTGCGTACTGTAGACGTAAAAGTTTGGCGACTACATATAGTGTGAACACGTGCTTCTAATGCACGCCGATATCTCGGGAAGTCTTGCGTGACCTTGCGTCTCCACGAGGTGTTTGCATTAAAAGAACACAGAACAGTTCAGAGACATTGAAAGGCATGTCTTTGATGTTATAGCAGTCTCCGACTCATGTTTAATTCATTGAAGAATTGATATCGCAAGTCGCAATAAACAGTGCTGTAGTAGGGCGTAGGCGCACGTAGGCGCAGCCAACCACCTTTTGGGCATTTCAACGTAGCGCCTACGCACCGTAAGTTACGTTCAGTGCTCAAGGTGATACCGACAGTGGGCTTTGGGCGCCTACTTACCTCTAATTTTACCACTACAACACTGACAATAAATAATTGTCTTGATAAACTAAAACCGGCCCGGCCAATAGAATTGGTTTGAGCTCGGACGTTTTACAGTCGACCCGGCGTTTGACCGAGGATCAGAGCCGGATCCAGGATTTTGAGTTGGGGGGTAGGGCAGCCCATTAGATATTCGCACCCCCGAAGTGCCAAATGCATTATGGGAGAATTTTAGGGAACCCGCGTGGCCCCCTTGAACCCCCTTAAATCCGCCACTGAACATAGTGCCATCTCGACTGCACCTGAAACTAAGACGAAATGCAGCATTCTGCAACCAGTAACAATGCAGTGTCGGCAAAGCACATAGTACTGTCGTTGGGTGATGAGCGTGGAACAGCGGCAGGTTTTTACCAGGCATTCTAGGACTAGCGCCTGCAGTACAAAATCGATGCTGTTGTTAGTTCGCGATAACGATATTTTATTGAGTTAGTCTTGAACATCTGGTAGTGCTAATAAACGTCTACCAGTGAAACATACAGACATCAGCGGATGGCTCATAGTATTGAAGCTCGTACTCTAAAACACGGATTATGGGCTCGCTGGCAGGTTTAATTTGCTTCCAACATGATAAATAGCGGATTCCAAGTGGTTGTAAAATGCGGCATGTGCCTTCAGAGAAAAGGCAATTTAATATTTCATTATTGATGCGCGCTCCTGGTCAGATGCATTAGTTATTACTAGGAAGTTAATTGCACGGCGAGTGGTTTGATCGAAAATGGCCGTTTTTAATTAATTTAAGTGCGTAAAATTTGACTTTGAGTGGTTCTTTGCGCAATTCTATCACCACAGGATCATTACGTATCAGCGTCCACAACTAAAGCTCGCTCCGTTACGAAGAGCAACGCCGATGTACGTCCATACTTTGCATCAATTCATCTCGACTAGTTCTATTCGAGAACACGTTCAGTTCTTTTACCCAACACCAGGCGGCAGGCGAAGGTGCTAACATTAGCTTGTGACGTCAACGGCCCAAGACTGTGTCGCGAAGTCACCCCTCGGCTTACGACAAATCAAGAAAGAAAATCGCCCGGCTTTGCACCAATGAAACATTAAAAGGCGTTTCGAATGCTTTCACTTTCAAATTAAAGCGTTGTTTAATTTCACAACTGCTGATTTGTTTTAGAATTTTGAAAGTATGACTAAAATCAGATGAAGGCCCGGTTAGTTCCCAGTTTCTAGTGACGTGGAAAGTTGCATGGTCAGTTTGGTGATAAGTGAGTTGCAGGCCACGGTTTTAGTGCGCAATAAAGAAAGACCCTCGCCGTGTATTGTAATTTAGACTTGACGAATTGTTCAGGGTTACAGACGTAAACGCAGGATCTGTGCATCTCAGCATACGGCTAAAGTTTTAAAAGATTGAAAATTATTGGGTATCAGAGTCTTACCTATCGCCTCTGATTTTTGTTTCCCTGCGCTGTGTAATGAATTTCAATCACACAGTCATGCCTACCTAGCCAGTCTTTATTCTGTATTTTTAGTTATTTTTCTTTGTAATGTGGTTTTTTATAGTATAATATACATAACGTAAACATTCGTCTTTTTTCATTTGTCATGCCAACCATGTTAAAGTTTAGGTTACATCTTAATTTGCACCTTATTTTAGTTTCTCCCATTATTGCATCGGTTGTTTGTATTGTAAGCCCTAGCTAGGTATTTGGCCCCTGTTCACGTACACACTTTACATTGATATATAATCCTCATTCTGTTGATACTCAACACAGGTTGATGTTTCGCTCATGTAGCGAGATAAATTGTTGAAACGAAATTCTTAGTTTATTTTTCACTGACTTCATGTGTAGATATAGGTGCTTTCATGCAAGCGGCTTCTTAGCTTTTTGAAAGCCTCCTTGCCTTGTTTGATATTTCTAAAATAATCATTGACGTAGTCTTAGTAAAACCTTAGTTTTGTTGTTTACTTTCGACTACTACAAGCTCCACTCTTGTCACTTTAAGATGCGCTTAGCAACTAGGAACGACTTGTGTGAGTGCATGGCTATTTGTATTATGAATGGCTAAATAAACTAGCTATGTATCTATCTATCTATCTAACTAGCTAGTATACGTTGACTCGAAGAGACCGTCCGGGGACCCCGGTTCGGCGATTGTGAGATCGTCATGGGCGTGGACAAGGCACAGCTCGCACCCGAAAGTTCCAATTTTTAAGCCGAACACAATTTCCCATCGCCAAACAGCGCATCCGAAGGACCAAAGAAATAATCATGTTTTGCGTTAATGACTACACCGGATTTGTCGTTTTATCACACTACAACCGAATCATTGTTTCAGTAGTTTCCCTTCACTCAGCACTGAATTACCATATGTTGTGCACATCATGGCCGCCTTAGTCGAGACTCGGTCGGCTTCAATAATTGTTTGAATGCATCTGAAAAGCAGCTAAGGGAACGCATTTATATTTTACTCATCTGCGGCGACTAGCACAACACAACTATCATTGTCGAGGTAAACTGCAAAGTAGCCAGAAGGCTACGACGCATTTTGTAGGCACCATTTCATTGTCAGAAACTCTCATCGCAAAATCCGTGGACGTTAACACTTTGTGTCCTCACTTTCTGCACAGATTAACGCGATACCTCTCCTCCCAGTCAGGTGGAAAGAGCACAAATGAAGTTGATATGGACAGAGATGGATAAACACGGCAAAAAACGAAATTAAGTCGGGGGCATATGCCTTTAATAGGAATACATCAGCCACCCACCATCATGATTCTTAAAGCAGTTTGGCGGCAAAAACAAACACACGAATTGTTATCAGGCGGCAAATCTGTCTGAAACGAGGCAGGTGCCGCTGTCTCCATGATAGCAACTTAGTTGCCAAACTTTACGAACACTCTTCGAGGAATTTTGGTAGATATCGAGGTAAACGCAAAAACTAAAATTAATTCTAAATGATTTCAGTAGTAGGATTTTTTCAAAAACCGCATCAGTTACTCCCCTAAGTAGAAACACATACCAAATTTCATGCTCCAGTGAAACGTTTGAGGGTTTAGTGACGGGGGTTACAACCGATTGTATTTTGTTTTAGAGCCGGAGCTGAATGGGAAATTCATTACTACTATCTTTTCATAGGACAAAATTTGAATTCATGTCCCTATAATAAAAATATCGTTGCCAAATTTCACGAAAAACCAGCCAAGGAAACCCGAAGACACAGTTGAAAACGTGAACAACAAAAGTAACCAATGTTGAGGATCGATAGAGGTAGTCAGGACTGTCCCAAAGCCGGTTCATGCCAGTTCATGCTCTTCTCAGGGGGGGGGGGGGGNGTATAGCGACACTGATGAACTTTCATAATTATTCTTTGAGATGCTTGGCGACATAGAAAGAGATAGAGAAGGAGATAGAGCCGAGGACGCATGGACGCTGGACAGGGATGACGGTAATATATGTATTTACGCGAACGCATGAAAATGATCGGCAGTACGGTCGTCCTAGATTACACAGCGATAGAACTCGTTTGAGATTCAGTCTTGATGCATCTAACAAATTAGTGTCCGTCTTTATAATCTGAGTTGCATTTGCTGCTGTTCAGCAGTGAAATAAATTATACCATTTCAATTATCATATCGTTGTTTTCTAATGTTTCAAATGATATTGCATGAATAAAACTAATTTCTTTAGAAAGAATAGTAAGTGCTTCGTGGGCCTGAATAACGACAGCTTTACCCAAATACATTGCGTTTGTAGTCTGGTAATCTTTAAAGGTAATTGTTAAAAAATGTTTTGGCGCAACAGTAAGTGAACCCGAACTCAATGTCAGATTTTGACATTAACCAAGACGTAATATTGAAATCATTTATTGTTGTTGACTAGTGTTACTTAGCTGAACAAATTACGCTTTACGAAAAATTATGAATATTTACATGCCTACCTACATCACAAGAGTGAGAACAGGGCGGGGAAACAAAATGTTTTAACATGTGTGCCCTTTTAATATCAAGTTGCAACACCATAGACATCTGTTTCTCTGTGATTCGAATGTCCCGAGTAATCGGAGACGACCCTATTCAAATTGGCTAGCCTTGGAACTCACTATTTTCTACAAAATTACCTTTTTTAAAACAACAGTTTGTCACGTTCTTCAAAATTGTCGCGCAAACAACGGTGATGATCAGTAAATTTGGAAGTTGTGACGTCAAGGTATGTTACAGCACGTATCAGTGCAATACGGACGGGGTCTAACATGTACTCGAAATTCTAGCCGACTTAAAGGAGAATGCCACTAAAAACAACGTATTTTGTATCAATTTAGATCAAGTAGTTGTACTCGATAACAGCAAGTTCAGTTCTTTTACCTAACACCTGACGGCAGACGCAGGTGCTCAAATTAACCAATGACGTCATAGGTTCTAACACAGTCTGTTCAGCAGCTCACAACATGCTTACTGATGTCAGCTTATCACTTGACTTCACCACTTTACACAAATAAATCTGCAAAATTCGATGCAAAACCTTACAAATACATTGAGTTTTTAAACAAACGGGTTTAACGTGTTTTATTTCGCTCAAATTTTGAACGTACCGTAACCGACAAAGTTCGGTAGGCTAACTTACGGAGATCGGTCGCGGAAAGTTAGGGTCTGTTCGGTGATAAACTAGATTTATACTTCCGTGAAATACAGACAGGAG
The DNA here is from genome assembly GCA_002633005.1 of Phoronis australis. Taxonomy (NCBI): domain Eukaryota; kingdom Metazoa; phylum Phoronida; family Phoronidae; genus Phoronis; species Phoronis australis. The sequence goes on along the minus strand of NMRA01000024.1, from coordinate 397,761 downwards.
AACATAGCCAAACGCACAAAACGCCGGCGCCCGAACTCAGTTGAGACATCACGAACATAAACCAGCCGGGTAAGTCGGATGCTCAAGTTGAAAATTAACCTTTCAGTCACGAAAAGACTAGACTAGTGAACCAAAGAAATAATGCGAACGTGAATATTTTTGTAAAAATGTCGCAAAATTGCAAATCTACTAACACGTAGGGGCCGCGAAGCCAGGTTCCCCTTCTACAGAACCCCACAGCTAGGGCAAAAGGTGTGCAATAATAATTACTCGAATAATGTGTATATATCTAAATAAAGATTCAATTATAACTTCTGACCATAGCATATAAAATCGAGTTAATGTTCCACAACATCAAACTCTGAATCAGCATGCGCCTCACACGGTCTCGGGTACTCGGTTTTATTGCATCGGTAACGCAGTATGGTTTTTTCATTGTTAGTTTCTCAAAACATTCGCACTCAAGAACACTCCAAAGGCATTACAAATGGTGTATAATGCGACATTCTTTAGGGAAACTTCGTTTCAGTTTTATTAAATATTGGTTAGGGTGAGAATAATTCATTTTGAAACAGAACAATACCGGCCACAGACATGGAGATAGTTCACGTCTCATATTTGGTATTGACGGCGTGCCTTTCATTCATTGCTGCTGTAAACCACATTCGAAGCATTTCGGGTTCTCAAGAAAATCGAAAAAACGATATAACGCTTTCCTCGCAGCTTCATGATTCGCACAAGCAGGAACTATACGCCACACCGAAGCGGTACACACTCAGCTGAAGAACCACTGACGTCGCGGCGCCGTGTACTCGTCTTCCTAGCAGGTTAACACGACACCTCTCGGCGAGGTGAGGTCGGCCGTATAAAAGTACGAGGTGATATGGATATAGACCAAATCATGGCGATAAAAAACGAAATAAATCAGATGGCATTCTCCTTTAAGGGTTGGCCATTAGTTTGTCATGTGCTTTGAGCGAACTTACAAATTTGTACTCGAATCCGTAGAATGATCAGTAAAATTTTCGAGTGTGAGCCCAAGACGAACCTGCATTCGTCTTAAATCTTGTCTCCAGAACACTGCGAAATAGGAAGGTTGTAGTTTGCGACAGAAGCAAATTTACATTTTACCGTCTATCATAACAATGTCGCCCAGAATTTTGGTTTATTAGAAATAATTATGAAAGGCATCAATTTTTGGTAAACCTAACATGAACACTTACTGTAAGGTCACTGCTGCTGCAAGGGCACGTGAACTTTACACAACAGGTCAGTCCTGAACATGCGCGACAATATCAAAATCGATCTGGACAGGAAAATGGTATTTAGCGAAAGTGAATTAAGACGTCAGTAAATCACATACGCTGTCATGTTCGAAGTAATGACACTATTAATAACGCTATCGTTTTTCTTTTATAAAGAGAACGCCAACTGGAGTCAAAGAAAATGGGTATGAAGAATAGCATAGGTGGTTTAGGACGGGGTACGATCAAGTGAAAAACGCCGTCGGCATGCCGTTTTAGGGCTTATGTCGACGTTTTCCTTAGAACAGTGCGATGGCACCCCCGTTATTTCTTATACATCCACACTGGCTACCGTGTATTACAATAATCACATCGCGCATACAACACTGGCAGTGACTTCACACAGTCTGTTCGTAATGGTGGCGGGTCAGATAGCCTGCACTTGTAACTACCTGCTGTCATTGCCTTGTAATATCCGACATCAAAAGCAACGTCAAGCGAACATTTTCTGCTTTTGATAAGTTCCCATCCTTCCCTTTCTCGTAAATTGTCTCTTTACCGAAGTAGGCCTATTGATGAGCGAACTCACGACTTGAAATGTATATTTCCACATGTTTGGAGTTCACTAGGAGACGATTCGCCATTAGTCGGTGGGCCAGATTTTGTAGGGCCTCTAGAAAATGGTTTTTGTGAGTACTTTAGGGGGGCAATTTTATTTTGGTGTTTTTTAGTTCATTTATTAGAGTGTTTTCAAAATCTAAAAAGTTCCCACATATAAAGTTGCACATTTTTGAGAAATTTGAGTTTGAAGTTACCTAATAATCACCAAAGAGCTTAGTAAACTTATATTTGTAAAAACAACAGTACTCACAAGGATGAACGCTATGAGATCTGGCCCACCGACTACATCTGGTGAATGCAATCTGTTCGCCAGAGCACGCGCAGTCAACGTTCACATCGTTATCCTGCATTGCAGTGAGTCTAAAGCAAAAAATGACATCTGGTTGTAAATAGGTCAATCAAAAAAGAGCTGAACCGGATGTAGGCTAATGTCAAAGCGGTGTAGATGGATCCATAACAGACGTTGCGGGGCACAATTCACCGTGACAACATCAACACATCATCACGACACGGCACACGTATTATTATATTCACTCCAGGACACTAAGCGTCAATAACTACGAGGGCACCATAAAACTCATGGAGAACGCTGTGTTTTGGACAACTGCGCATCTATTTTCGTATCTCACGAAGGAATTAAGGAACGCCATGCAACAAAACTTCTTTGAACAGCAATCAAATAAATATAAATTACACAAACTGAGGTAATCAAGAGTAAGTTTCAAATGTTAAAAAACGCAAACAAATAAGATCGTGCGGTCTAAAATATGGCCAAATCGCTTTATGGACAAAACCCTCCACCAGGTAAAGTCGTAGCCTAGGGACGAAACAGCCGTCTGGTGACGCTAGCACGTAGTCGTCGTGATTTCTGTTTTAGCAAGCGAGGTGTCTCTTGCTAGAAGAGGCCATTACTGTGACAACGTGCAACCCAAGCTGACTAGTCATCCGCTTCTGTAATCTTCGGAAAGTTCAGAAACTAAGTTCTCTGATCAACTGCATCGCTTTCATCAACAACATATTGACTGCATGTTCGTATCTACCAAATAAAGCGACTACGTCGTATCTCGCCAGGTCTCGCCTAATCGATCATCTGTTTTTGGTCAATCACGGTGACGAGTCATGTTCATCAAAGCACACGGGATGTGTTTCATGGCCTTAAATGGGTCGGGCCCCCTAATTCTGACATGCTAGATAAGCCAGTAAGCCTAATAGCTAAATTAGTTCACTGATTAACGGTGCTACAAACCAGCCTTCTGTGAAAAATCATTCTATTTAGACCACCCACCCGTTATTAAATTGATCTAAGTAAAATTGCCACTTAATGAGAAATGATTTCTTGCCTTGGGAAGGTCCAGCAGGTTGTAAGGCTTCAACCCAGTAATCACTGGGTTCGGTCAGGAGTGTGTTCCGTGGACCAAGTGTCTTACGACCAAACAAGATAACGCAAAATCACGTGTGTGAAAGACAATTGTGTTTGGCTTGAGCGTTAGAGACCCACAAGCGCAAAATGAAGGCCAATTACTGAACAAGAGCAACGCAGAGCGTTGAAATGCGCCCACGAATGCACCGCAAACGATGTACTTCTAGAGTTGTTCATTTCTATCATAAAAATGGCCACTAGATGGCGCAACACGTCCAATCCATCCGATGAAAACGGAACGTGCCATCGCTTCTTTATAGAACGCTATTCACCAAGAGAATTTCATAAAAATCTGTCAGGGAACCTCAGAGAAAGCGGAAAATGAAATTGCCACTAGAGGACACAGCGTCCGGCGCCTCAAAGTCGTCGTCTATGTTAGCTTCATATAAATACACTTACTAAGAAGAATTTAATAAAGATCCTGCAGCTAGTGGGTTTAGGACGGAGATACAGCAATGGCCGCAAAACAAAACAAATAGGAGGGCCCACAGTAATCGAAGTTGTCAGCGTAACCGTCCTCTTCACACTGAGTACACGCCAAGTTTTAGAAAGATAATAAACCCGGATCGGAAAGCTAAGGATATTATCTCCGCCGGGTGGCCGACTTACTACTTTCCATTCCTGGATTCTAGGATTTTTCAGTTCGTTTTTTACCCTTCTCCCGATTCCTGATGTCAAATATGTTTCGATCCCAGTCCCAATAGATCTCCATTGACGAAACACGGTATTTTTTGCCCGAATTCCCGAATCATGATCACAAAAAGGGCCCAACACGGTTCCCGAAAAAGCCTTTCCCGCCTTCTTCAGTCACGGTGGGATTCAGTGGAGTCCAGCATACCACTAACGGAAAGAAAACGGTCATTAATTCCCATTTTGATAACCCTTTCCTTTACAGGAAGTAATGGGTCGGAGAGTCTTGACCCATTATGTTCATTTTGAATCATTACATCCATTTTGACACAAATTATGCCCATTTTGCTTGTTAGGTTCGTTTTCATATTCATCAATCCATTTTCACTCATCAAGTCGGTTTTGATCAATTAGTTTAGAGTTAAAAATAATTTCTATTTCACAAAGGTGTAAAAGAAATTAATTCTGTTCAATTATCATCAAATGGACATAATGGGCGTTGGTGTTGGTGTCTTGACCCATGACGTGTAGAGCCGGCATATCACACACAATCTCCAGTGCTGTAGTGGTAAAATTAGAGGTAAGTAGGCGCACAGAGCCCATCGCATCACCTTGAGCACTGAACGTTACTTACGGTGCGTAAGCGCTACGTTCAAATGTCAAAAGGTGGTTGGCTGCGCCTGCGTGCGCCTACGCCCCACTATACAGCACTGACAATCCCACAGGAGAGCCGCATCACCACATACCCCTACGCACATCTCAGGAAGCCTGCACAAGTGGATCCATGCCACCGACACTCCATCACAAACGCATTGTGCGGAGAGAGAGAGCGACCATTTTGATGTGTATACTTGTGCAAACTGTTCTCCGGTGATACTTGACTGGAGTATTGTTCAAGAACATTTGTCTTGAGAATGGTTAAGTTATAGTAAACTGAAACGAGGACTAATACAATGTCCTTATTTAGGTATGGGCTGATTTTAAAGTTCCTACATAGCTTCCTCCAGGTTTCTTTCGACCACTCGCAACACTTGGCTGTGTCTCCAAATGAGCATTCCATGCAAGGAAAGCAGTTGCAGGAATACCCGAGTTGCAACCGCACCATATTGGAAATGGATCAGAATGTTGCATTGTGGCTATAGAGGTATCATTCAGAAAACACTATGGGTCAATCCCCTTGTCCCAAGTCATCAGGTGTGCGTGTGTTGGCTGAATGTCGTATACAGATCTAGTGAGAAAACTCATCCACTTTGGTTTAGTTCTCATAACATCTCCCCAGTAATGCTTACATACTTCAATATGTAAGCAAACTACCAAGACCCCTATCTACCGTTTCATCCATTTAGATTTCCCAATGTTGAACAAAGTAGACTAGAACAGAAAAATAACGACATGTATGCATTCAGAGGGTGGCATAATGCGGCCACATATAAATAAGTGAGAACATAAAAATGAGAAGTCCGCAATGAGATTTTATTATGGATCACACCATGGTCTTTGTGACATCATCAAAATCCCAAGACTACACACATGTGTCTACCAAAAGATTTTCTTAGTTCACACCGTGCGGTTGACTAACTATGCAGATCTTCATCTTCACTCTTCATAAAATACAGCTCAAGAATGATATAATTGTCCAAATCTCGTGTGAAAACGACGAAATGCCACTCATGGGATGGATGGCACAACAGTTGACAGCAAACAGTAACTGCACAGACATGGGGTCCTCAGTAGCACGGTGGTAAGAGCACTAGACTGACAATCTAGAGACCTTTGGTTCGATTCCCAGTAGGGGTTCCTGATTTTTCTGTCTTTATTTGATGTATCACACCAGAACTTATTGCATTGGGGCGAGTCACTTACAACTTCACAGGTTATCTAATAAATACGCTGGATTCCAGCTCCGTATCAATAACATCATTCAACAACCATTATCTGGACACCTGTTATCCATTGTTTCATTAGTTCATACAACTGACACTAGGTGATATCAGTTTAAATAAATCAACAGCTGTCTTCTACTTTTCTCAAAGTAAGTTCTGTCCGACCTGCCCGCAGATATTTGCCAGTGACATATTATGCAAAAAACTGCCTGGTTTAACAGCTGATTAACCCTGAGCTAACAACTACCGTGTGAACATGAAAAAATGGGCTTCGCACGCTGTACCCTTTCTAGTATGTGACCACAGATGAATACAGAAATTGCATATTGTCCAAGTGCGGTGACTGATCTCAAGGTAAAACTTGCCTACTTTCATCGTAAGCACTTTCGGTTACAATTCCCAAAGCAATTCACTAACCTAGGAGACTATGAACACCTTTTGCAAGCAATAGTTGGATAAAACGTGCCCACATTACAAGAACCAGTTACTAGATGCCTGTTACTCAGTGGAGAGAACTGGTTCTCAACACGCAGAGCCATTGTATCCGACTAACACTCATTTTACACACAGTATTCTTGACAACTTCTCTACATCTGTCCAACTATTTCACTGGTATTGTCACAGTACCACGGACAACTACAGCACTGTTTCCAGCAACGTCAACTCTACCATTGCCCACCATCTTGACAAACAGATCCCCACCTCGTTTGGAGCATTGACGAGCTAAAAAAAATTATTGCAGGCGGTCAGATACACGTTGTACCAGATGTGCGCAGGCTACACAAGTGGGGCCAACCGCGCTGTTCATCTGGAACCATTTTTTATGCGTTACTAATACATAGTTAAAACCAAGCTGAGGAGCTAGAAACCTGACTCAAGGGTTGAACAGGTGTCACCTAGTGGGACTCGAACCCGAAGGTGTACATGGGAGAGCCCACTACCTGCATCAATAGCAGAGGCCAATTTCACTATGGCAATTGATCTAGATCAATAGTGTGGTTTTGTGACGGAAGTTGGGTTAAAAGTCGCTTTACGTAAATTACACAAATATCGTGGGGTGCACTCACCATACATGTTTGTTTTGTCCAAAACTTCTGCCCAGTAAGGACCAAGAACTGTGTGAGCAGATCCTACAAAACAATGACAATTTGATCATACACTTTTGCAAGCTGTTAATGAACACTAACAGCCAGGGACACGTTTATTGAGGCTTAAGTCTTGGGAAAGGTATCTTGGGTAAGGCGCAGCCATGTTAGTTTTTTGTCCTTTTTCACTTCCAATATTAACGTTAAGCAATCACAGAGCACCCAATGAAATAACTTTTCACCAATGTCACAATGCACACTCCTAAAACTATCCGTGAAAGAGTTCCCACCATGACCCGGTGTCTCAAAAAGGAATTTTATTATTACATCTTAACAGATTTAATACCATTTAACACACCTGTTGCTACGAAACAATCTAAAAATTTTAAAAACATATTTTTCTGTTATCGAGTTTGTACGCAATGAGTGGAAGACCGCCTCAGCCGTTGTTGTTTTACCAGTGCGATATTGAGAAGTTGTGAAGAAAGTCCGCGTGGAGCCGTCTTTTTCAGACATGAAAAGGTGCGTTTGTGGAAAC
>NMRA01000024.1:327802-390015 GCA_002633005.1 Phoronis australis | reverse complement strand
GGCCTTTGTCAGTAAGTATTAAGTGTCTATTTTGTGAGTAGTGACCACCACTTGGTAGAGTTGGTTGTGGCTCACAAATGTCATTTCTCGTGCAAGTGGGTCGAGTTCATACGGCCTGAAACCCGACGAAAGTTCGCTAAATGGGAAATCGAATTCATTGTCTGATTCTTCAAGTACTTGAGTATAAGTGCCCATATCCACTCTCCTGTCGGTCTGCATTATAATTGTCCAATTCTCGCCCAATATTGTCATTGTCTTCTGACCTGCAGTGTTCCGAAATTGCAAATGATTGTCAAGCGGCCAACCGTCTTCCACCCATTGCACCTATTTGGCATAAAAAGTGCCTATTTAGCAAGATTTTATTGTATTCGATTCATATTAGCTAACTGAAACCTGAAAAAGTGAGAAAATGCATGGTGGGAACTCTTGAAAGGACTGAACCAAATACCATTGTGTTCGCCATGCAGACATACCTGTGACAGGATCTTCAGGAATTCCATTCCAGGGTGCAAAGTACCTGGACAGGAAATCGTAAGTGTTTCCCAGTGCGTCCATGGCCCCAGTTTCTTTGGAGCCTTTCACTGTAACAATGACACCCTTGACCGTGCCTGTGTTGTGAGCCGATTCCATCATGTCAATTTTAGGAGACAGATCTTCCAACTGTTGTCTAAAGAACAAAAAAATAAACAATTTTGCAAGTGATTTTCATAATGAAGAATTTACCTTAAAAGGGAAAACAGCCATTTTTGAAGTTGCCTTAATTAGTAAAGCCACAGATTTATGGTCATCTTGGAAAAACATTATACATGTTAAGTTACTATTCCACTAGGGAATACTTGCTGTCCATGAAACAATAGTGACTTAAACAGGCAAGCAAAGGGCCTGCATCTGGGATCTGGATTCATGCCAATTTCCACAATCAGCCTTAGAGTGACTTGGTTGTCCGAGGGGTGGACGCCAATAAACAGACTTGAAAACAATAAATACAGTCACTAGGTGATGCAAAATGCCTTGAATAAATCCGAAAACGAATCAATAGCATTACCTCACTAACAGATGCCTATCTGACAAATTTTATATCAATCTGTTGTGGACCTTTGAAGATACATAGGTAACCATAAAAAATAAAAAATATCAATAGGGGGCGCACCAGTAGTCCGATCTGTCCGAAAGTCATCGTCATCTGTTATCAATTTCATACAAATACATTTGTTAAAATTAATTATCAGTTGTCAACTCCATTGAGACACATCTGCCAAATTTCAAAAAGTTCTTGGAAAGGGTACAGCTGTGGCCGCAAAATGAAACAAAATCTCCACTAGGGGACGCCAGAGTAGTCAAACAGGCCTGAAAATCAATGTCAACTGCGGTCTCTTAATCAGAAACACACCTGCCAATATTCGTAACGATCCTTCAAGCGATTTGGCAGATAGATAGGCGGATGCCAAAAAACAAACTCAAAATTTTTTAAAAAAACGACCACCAGTTGGCGCAGATCGTCAAAAGATCCGAAAGTGTAAAAGTGTTGTCGCCTTCATAATAGAAACCTATTTACCAAATTTCATGAAAATCCATCCGAGAATTACGAAGCTATAGAGGCAATCGTAAAAAATAAACTGACACTAGGGGGCACACCAGTAGTCGGGTCCGTCCGAAAATTGACATCATGTGTCCTCAGCTTCACAGGAACACATCTGCCAAATCTCATCAAGATCCTGTATATGTACATGTAACCCAAAATATTTAGAATATTCAGGCGACAAAGTTGATCCAATTTTCCATATTTGAAAAACAGTGTCATGAGAACCCACCATGTTGCCAAACAACATTCAGTAGTGCGCAGTAAACAAACATAATAATCTTAATATAGAACAAAAAGATATCTTCTACTGAAAACATCTTTGTCTTAAGATAGACCAGAAATTTGGAAATATGGTCAGGTTAATTGTATGCGCAAGTTCACTGCAAAAGGCCATCTGATTATCATTAATAATAGAAGTTGATATGGATTCCCCCTTGATAACAGCAATAACACTTAAGTGAGTTAAATTGTAAATATATTTCTCTTCGTTGCTCGTAACTGAAAACAATCACATGACAAAGCTAAAATTTCAACAGAGAACCTAACAAAAATGTGAAAACAGTGCCCCTAGTGACTTTCGGAACTGCTTTTACCTGAAACTATATCATTTCAACCTGAAATTTCAAATTGGAAACATTTTGAAAGATGTTCCCATGTAGAATGCAGGACACCCCAAAAATGTTGACACAAGCAGTCTAAACTATGAGTAGCAGGGAACTAATGGGGTTTGCCCAATTTCAGAAGTACCGATTAAATTCACCTCTTAGTGTGTTACAGTTCACTTTTAACAAATAAGTTCAAGTTTCGAAACCCAAAACAATCACTTGTGCAGCTCCAGTGCAGACATCGCGGATTTGTCAAAAAAATGTTTCTATGTTTTCTAATTTCTGCAGTGGACACATGCTGTGCCTTGTTACAGAAACTTCAGGATTCCTAACATATGCAAAATACTGTTACTTAACACCTTTTCCTGGTATTTACATTTCAGAGTATTTTTATACTTTGCAACAACCTACAAACACTGACCCATTGCATCCTTACCTTGTCACGCTATCATCCAAACGAATAAGAAGTTTTGCCCGGTCTACTGCCAGCACCACGTCCTGAATGGGCAGATCAAAGGTCGTCACCTTAACAGAATTAAAATACAGCTTAGGCTCTCAGACATTAAGCAAAAACATGCAATTCAACGACCTTATTTGTTGTTCCCAACGAGTAGTATGAACTTAGCTATGCAAATTTCTTAATCACCAATAAACAAGGTCACGTTACAAACCAATAGAAAACAGTTGTGCTTGTCCCTTAAAATATTATATCATAAAAACCGATTTTTTCACAAAGACTGACGTGTTTGCCTACCCACAGTAGAGCAGCACCTTCATCTACCACCAGGAGGCGCTAGGAGGCACAAGAACCACGTGACCACCAGGCAGTACTTATGGATTTCTTCCACTGTGGAACAGCAGGAGTTTACAATGGCTATGGCTGTATAAAAGATTATTTATAATTTATTTTGGGAATCAGTTTTTACATGGAGATTGACTTGGAAATGCGAGGTGAGATTTTAGACAATTTGCGTTAGTCACACACATGCGATTCAACTCACATCGTCAGAACCCACCCCCCACAAGATAATTTTCCTACAATCAAGGGCTCAAAACAATGCAAAACATCTTTCTGTTGTCTACATAAAGCTGTGCACTTCAGGAAGTGGGGAATTAAAAGGATCAAATGCCAATGTTAACCCAAGCGATTGGTTCTGGTAGGTGCTTTTTTGAGATTTGGTCAGGTATTTTTTCAATTAAGCCCCGATCTTGTCGCAACTCAAAAAAGCTCCACTAATTTGAAACCTGTTCTCGAACAATTATGTCATAAAAGAGGTGACTGCCGTCAAGTTGACAGTCCACTTTGTCAGTAGAATACCTTATACACTACAGGCAAAACTTATAAATGACCCGGAATTATCCATCACAACGTCTGGGCAAAATCTGAATAAATTCCTCTTTAGAATAATCTTCCCTAGTCACCGAAAATGCAGAGGAATTAACAAAAAAGTTAGTACGGTGACTAAGCCATTTTGCAATTAGAATTTTGCATTCCTAATACAGGGGTGGATCCAGGATTTTTTAAAAGAGGGGGGTTTGGATCAACAATTTGAAAATTCTAGGTTTGATATCACCAAAATCAAGGGGAAAAGATGGGTCTGGACACCCTTGATCCCCTGGATCTGCCTATGTAATAGTTTAACAAGCCAACATTGCTGTTAACAAAATTAGCTGTAATGTCGAGGAAGCTGTATTTTGTGCGATTATTTTTGCCTTGTACTGTAGATACATTTGACTGTGTAGTTTTCAAAAAAGAACTTTGCTACAAGTGATGCAGGTGGTTGCTTTAATTTTTCTTTGAACGCTTTTCAAAATGAGTCACACCAGAAACAATTACGCTATTTTTGGCTTCATTTAAAGCAAACGTGGTATAACATTTATACAAATCCCAAAAAGTACATACTAGCCATTTCACTAGCAGCCAGGTTATTACCACTAATCAAACTGAAAAATTAGTAAAAACATCAAATCCAGTTACGCTCCTCATTACCTGAATTAGCTTCTCCATTTCAGCGTACACCTGCGAAAATTAGCAGTTGTATTTTTCATTAAATTCACCAGTTCACCACTTCAACAAACGACTGGAACTGAAACCATGAATAATCNAATAGAAAACAGTTGTGCTTGTCCCTTAAAATATTATATCATAAAAACCGATTTTTTCACAAAGACTGACGTGTTTGCCTACCCACAGTAGAGCAGCACCTTCATCTACCACCAGGAGGCGCTAGGAGGCACAAGAACCACGTGACCACCAGGCAGTACTTATGGATTTCTTCCACTGTGGAACAGCAGGAGTTTACAATGGCTATGGCTGTATAAAAGATTATTTATAATTTATTTTGGGAATCAGTTTTTACATGGAGATTGACTTGGAAATGCGAGGTGAGATTTTAGACAATTTGCGTTAGTCACACACATGCGATTCAACTCACATCGTCAGAACCCACCCCCCACAAGATAATTTTCCTACAATCAAGGGCTCAAAACAATGCAAAACATCTTTCTGTTGTCTACATAAAGCTGTGCACTTCAGGAAGTGGGGAATTAAAAGGATCAAATGCCAATGTTAACCCAAGCGAATTGATTGGTTCTGGTACTGAGATTTGGTCTATTTTTTCAATTAAGCCCCGATCTGGTCGCAACTCAAAAAAGCTCCACTAATTTGAAACCTGTTCTCAAACAATTGTCATAAAAGAGGTGATTGCCGTCAAGTTGACAGTCCACTTTGTCAGTAGAATACCTTATACACTACAGGCAAAACTTATAAATGACCCGGAATTATCTATCACAACATCTGGGCAAAATCTGAATAAATTCCTCTTTAGAATAATCTTCACTAGTCACTGAAAATGCAGAGGAATTAACAAAAAAGTTAGTACGGTGACTAAGCCATTTTGCAATTAGAATTTTTCACTCCTAATACAGGGGTGGATCCAGGATTTTTTAAAAGAGGGGGGGTTCGGATCAAGGATTTCTTTAAATGCGGGGTCTAAGTCAACAATTTGAAAATTCTAGGTTTGATAACACCAAAATCAAGGGGAAAAGATGGGTCTGGACACCCTTGATCCCCTGGATCTGCCTACGTAATAGTTTAACAAGCCAAGATTGCTGTTAACAGAATTAGCTGCAATGTCGAGAAAGCTGTATTTTGTGCGATTATTTTTGCATTGTACTGTAGATACATTTGACTGTGTAGTTTTCAAAAAAGAACTTTGCTACAAGGATGCAGGTGGTTGCTTTAATTTTTCTTTAAACACTTTTCAAAATGAGTTACACCAGAAACAATTACGATATTTTTGGCTTCAGTTAAAGCAAACGTGGTATAACATTTATCCAAATCCCAAAAAGTACATCCTAGCCAAATCACTAGCAGCCAGGTTATTACCACTAATCAAACTGACAAATTAGTAAAAACATCAAATCCAGATAAGCTCCTCATTACCTGAATTAGCTTCTCCATTTCAGCGTACACCTGAGAAAATTAACAGTTGTATTTTTCATTAAATTCACCAGTTCACCACTTCAACAAACGACTGGAACTGAAACCATGAATAACTAGATTAACCTGAACCAAAAGTGCTTTGGGGACAATTAGTACAATTACAGCCATTGGGAGTATTGACGCGGTTGATAAGTGTGGCTCAGTATGATACTTCATGATAAAGTTTTAATTCCATCTATATTTTGCCAAAACCTCTTAATGAATTTGCGCTTGGCTCTTAACAGGAATTATGCCAATCTGCCAAGTTTGGCTTTCAACAAAATTAGCGGCTATGTGCAATCATGGCAAACTTTATCTCTGATTAAAGTTTGACAGCAGAGCTATTTAGTTGTGACTTAAGTTCTGTCAACTAAGTATGACTTCATATTCCTTCGAGAGATCTGTCAGAGTCTGACCAATACTATCTTCTAGACGTATGACAACAAGCGGCTTGCTCTGACACTACACGCGGTTTTTAACCAAGTTCAAAAACTGATACAAAAGGTGACTTATCTAGGTCTAATACAGTAAATTAACTTCTCAAAAACCAGAGACAATAGTGATTCTTACTGGTTTCACAATCTTCAGAGACTGAGGTAGATCCAACACAATCAGATTGTCCTCTCGTCTAGTTATAAGATCACCACTTAACGTTTGGAATGACAGCGACTGCGACTGGTTATCTGAAATGCGTGGCATGTTTGAGGAAACACAGTGCTTCTCTAGTAAACAGGCAATACACAATGGGAGCTTATTCACACTTAGATATGGCCAAAAAAATTCAGGGTCCGTGGTGAAATAGCGCAATTCCATGAAGTTCTTTGTGCTTGGAGAGAGTCTCACGAGGTGTTTTGTGAAGAATGAGCCGAATACTTTTAAAGAAAATTCGTTTCAGGAAAAGCCTCAGACTCAAAGAACAGCTTTCTTGACACGAGTGGAAAATGATGAATAGGTGTTTAGAGATCGTATAGGGGAAAAATAAGATTTTCCAACACATCCTCCCAGTCAGCCAATAGTAGAGCATTTGTTGTACTTGGTGTGCTAAGAAGTCCTGTTTAAGTAGCAAAACAAATTGGATTAAAGACTAACTCCAATGCAATTTTGTTATTCTAGATGTATAGAGCTAACCAGGTAGTCCTACAAACCAAAACAAAATAAGAAAACGCGAGTTTAATCATGCAAATGTTGGCCCGTCAAATGAAAGCTAAAGCCGCCTTTTTGCGCCACGTTGCGTCACCACGAGATCCCGGCAAGAACAACAGAAGGCCGATAACAGTTGTATTGAATAGAGGTCTGAATAGAACACCATTGTGTGGGGGTGTTATTCACAGCTGTTTGAATTAAGAAGTGATTCTCAAAGTGACGTAGACAAAAGAAAACCAATACGCCTAACAGTTCGTTACATTTGACAATTTATGGCACAAGTGGGCTCAGAGCGGTGCTATTACCGTAAACTGTAGGATCCAAATTTTCCGGTGTTACCATTGAAGATAGGCTTTAAACATGCCAAGAGAAAGGCAGCACCTCATTCACTCTGCCGTTCAGGCGGACAACCAGCTACGGCATCCAATTGGTTCTCGATGACATCTGGCTTTCAGACCAATTAGACAGGTTAATCGCTTGAATGGGTGGAACCAGCTAAGTCAATCAAATGCAACCAAAGTAAATAAATGTCTTTGAAGACCCAATTATTAACTCCATCTAGTGTTCAGCACATAACATTAAATGGCAAACCAAGAACAATTTCAACTATTTCTCGAGGCACGGAAACACTATTCATAAGAGAAAATTTCAGCTTTATTGCGATAAGCGTTCCGATTCGAATGTGCTGTTGTTTTTGATGTCGTAAATCGACAGGCGCGCATACGTGCATTGGGACTTTTGTATAGCACCACTTACCTAAACAGTTGAACAACACAGCCGCCGAGGCAAGAGTTGCATGTCCACACAGAGGAACCTCCTTTGATGGAGTGAACCAACGGAGTCCAAACTTGGAGGCTGAAATACAATGAATTAGCAATCCGACCAAAGTCTCGAACTGAACGGGTCATAGGGAATACAATAATAACATAATGTCAATTTGTACACCAAGAACAAGTCCATGTATAGCAGGTTGCTGAAATATCTCCGTTACATCTGACAATTAACTTACAGAAGACAGTTTGCGAAATAAAAAGCAAGGTGGATTTTTGCGTCACTTCTACTGAAGTCGCATTGTTTAACAAAAAAACGCTTAGATCAACTTTACTTCTGGGTGCTAATCTGTCATTGCACAGTGGGAGTTGGTCTGATGTTTGTAAGATTGCATGCTGTATTTTCTACGAGCAGGGGCCGTAGACCTTATGCAAGGTTATGCAACAAAGCGGAGATTTAGTCCCACATCCTCGGCTCAGTTGGGAAACCCGCAAGCTACTATGTCCATTCAGTGATCCCATAGGAGCTGTAAATCTTTACCACTGAACAAAGCTTTTAGGAACTTGCCAATACAATTCTTAGATTGTCACTGCTATGAAAAGCTTAAAAATCAAGGGAATACAAAATTTTATTTCATTTTAATAATCATGGAGCTTTTTCTACTCAGTATTGACCTATTACTAATTCAATGTAAATGGAATGTGAGAGTGCGATTTGCATTTAGAAGATGGTACACTGTTATTTCAACTAATACTGGGGCCCCTACAGAGATGTCAACTAACTGAATCTCGGAACCAGTTTCCCTCACTGAAAAGAAGGCCCCAAACTGCTTCTGGGATCTCTTCAAGTGACTGTGCCTACTGATGGGGACTAAAATAAGAAGTAAACACGTTAACCCAACCTAGCCACTCAGAGTCAGAAAGTTCTGAATGAAATTCCATGATTATACATTATGAAACGAGTGACCTTGTAAACTTTGCATACCTGTGTGAAAGTTGTCTTTTTCATTTAAAAGAGAAACGAATGCAGTCTCAGATATGTTCATTTCTGTGGCAAGTTTCTGCATCGAGTCTTCACCAAGTTTCTGCAAATAAAAACCTTAAACAAAAGCGAAAACAAGACCGACTGTTTCAGTATACTGTTCTCATTTGGGTTAATGCCCAGGCTGCTAAAAAACAAGGCTCCGGGCAATAAGCCGAGTATGGGCATTTCAAAACAACATTATTGAGAAAGTCGATTCCGGTCAATGCCCTAGACTTGCAAATAGGAACCCATCATGACATAGTAGGAGAGAACCGGCATTTCCCTGATCGAATCAGGCACAGTGGAATTGAAATTCTGAACATTTGTCATCCAAAGGCAAGCAAATTTCCTACATTTTGGTAGCTAAAATTTGCAAGTCCACATAGACACGGGGCTTGTCAGCGAAGTTATATAAATTGTATAAATTGGGGAGTGGGAAGAAAGCAGAGCATTGATGTTTCAGAGTAAAAATTTTGAAAATTTACCGAAGGATGTTAACTCAGACAAGAAGGGTATTAGATACAAAATCTTTTTAGAGATCAACAAAAATGATGATGGTGAAGCTAACGATACAATTAAATGATAGAGAAACGCAACCTTGTACAGCAAGTGGCAAACCAAACATGTGCACCCAACAAAAAACCAGTCAATGAAACTCATAGAGAAAAATGGGTGGAAGATTCGTTATAGCTCTTGACCATATCCAGTGGCGGATCTAGGATATAGGAGGGGGGCTTGAATTTCTGACGACGTGGGCAACTAAAAAATGAGAAACCGATTATTGGCACAATACATCTCAACTTGTTAAGTCTTGCACAGCCAACAAAATCTGAGAATGACTCGGAAACACACAGTAGTAGACTTGAATGATTCAAAACCTTAAAGAGTTTTGTCAGTGGTAAGAGGCGACAGTGATAGTTGAAAATCAATATAGAGAGAGAATTTGCAATTTCCAAAATGGTCACCCTCAGGCCAAGGCGGGAGGTTAGTGAGGAATTCTTAGTTACATCTATGATCTATCTCTATCTCTATCTCTCTTATTAGCACTTAATTCACACTCCAGAAGTGGCGCATGTTACAAAATTAAAAGTGCAATGGTGAGATGTGTACAAGAGTGTAGTGTGAGGGTGCACTTCAATTTTCTTGAAAGGCAATATAATTATCACAACATCCTCGAATTAATGATAATGATGTGGGAATCCAGGTTTGGGTGATGACACGTTGGTGGCAGGCCTAGATCGATGCACCTGGTAAACGAAAAAAGGAGGGTGGCATCCGGGAATCTGAAAATGTGAGCCTGTGTGTCTGCCGGCTGGAGAGGGGTGGATTTAGTAGCAACGATAGGGGTGCACGTGAGTTTGTTAGTAGGCAGCCTAGAAAAACGTTCCAGAATAATTAGCATCCACCAACATTTGGAAGCATCGGTTTTGAACGGCAGAATCGACTGCTTGGCACTAGACAGTCTCTGGTTTAGAGAACCAGCCAATCACTCAATAGTGGACCCGTTATTCAGAGGGTGAAGCTGGTTCTTATTATTTGGTTGGGACCTTTCGGATTATTTGCCAATTTTCAAACGGACAACATCTGCCATACAGATAATAATGAATACTTATTCATAATTCGGCAAAACTTAGACTTCAAACATTGCGGCACCTCTCCACATTCATTCAAGCATACTGCAGCGGAATTTCCCGCAAACTGGACGTCTGTAAAGGCATCCACCGTAAATAAGGGCAACTCCAATACATTTTTCCCACCGGCCATGCTGTCTGCAGTTAAGTAAACACAGAGCCAGTGTCTCCTATCGGACTAAACACTTGTTCCTAGACGGTAGTGTCACCTAGCGTACGACACGAGAAGGTGCTGCGCCGCACCGCCCATGATTCGTGTGTTCAATCATATTTTTTGGTGCATTCGGATATGATGAATTCCAATAGCGCGGGAGAATTATTTTACACCCCCCACAGAACCACTGTCCTAAAAAAAGACACAAAAGATATCATAACATCCTTGAAATTAACAAATTGCGTTGAAGGAGGGCCAGATAATCACATGAGAATGTGAATATAACGGCTCAACAATCGTCAGTCACCGAAGTTACATGACTGAAAACTCATGAACACATCTCATCCACCCATCTTTCATTGTTGAGGGAATGATTTTAACTCATCAGGTGTGGCCTCACCAACGGGTGTTAACGGGACACTAGAATGCATAACAGACGAAAAACACTCTACCGCGGCAAATCCTACCTTTCTTTAAGATTTTTTTAAATTATGTAAAGGCATTTAAATGATATTGGCAAAAAGGGAATTTCCAATATCAGATCTAGAGCGGATTCGAACCTCAATCCCGTCACGCAATTTCAGTTAAACCACCCGCTGGCGAACTTCTACATCACATTCCCACGGCAAGTATTTTTAGCATATGTACATTGATTTAGGCGAATATCGTCAAACAAAGCTGAATTTTTATGGCATAATTGTTTGTCATCGGCCTTAATCTTTAATCTTCTCGTTTACAATAAATTTGGTAAGAAACTAAAATTCATTCGAAAATTACAAAGTTGTCATTTTGATAACATTTCCATGAAATTCCTTAATGTTATGCCATCATGCTCCGGCAGCGCACATGATGGCACTAACACTTGACTGACTCTGAAGAACCCGGGATAGTAGCCCATGAGGTCTTGCAACAAATTGGTCAAATAGCGCGCTGTCATACAATGTCTTTGTCACAATGAAAAAACACGCCAGGTAGTCATGTTTCGTTTTGGCACAGATCGAGATACACCAAAAATTCAGAAAAATATTTGCTATACGAACGGTTAATTCAGACACTGATATCTAGAACTTTCTCTCTGATCATTATATTTTACTATGTAGCAAAAATTGGAGTGTTATTAGCATAAATGTTTTATGAAAGTTGATTGAATGTAGCATGTGATGATTGGAAGATGTTACTGTTCTTCTCGGTTCTATACTTTCCGGGATCATGGTAATTGTAAGCTTCAGTGTCAGTTTTTAATCATTTTTAAGAAACACCTGGCATGCAAATTTGAATTCTAACGAAACACAACTCTGTATCAATTTCATCCCGTTACATGAAAGTGAAATATGACGAAATAGTGTGTACTTGTCAAAGACGAGACTAAAACGTTAAGTTATAGTTAATCCTAAAGTAAACATTTGGCCGTGAATGAAAACTGCAGAAGAGAACAAAAAAACAAAGAAAGGGTATCGTCAATGACGATTTTGTGAGCCTCAGTGTATCCCCATATCTAGAATATCACCGAGTTCAAAAATGGTTTAGTCCTTTTCAGAATGAACCACGGTTCATAACAAATCCGATGCCTTTTGGCGTTCTCCGCGAGCAATGAATGAGTTGTTCCCTCGGTATGCCAGAGGGCGTTGCCATGCGCGAAATAGGTCACGATCTAAGCAAACTGCGCATCATGAAAACCCTATGCAAATGAGTTGTTGTTTACGCCATCTTGGAAGGTTGTCGGCAGGAACTTTGATTTTAATCGGGAAAAATCAAACAACACATTGGGCCATCGAGTTTAGTGGACACGTGTAATATCCTTCCAAGCTTTCAAAATGTCTAATCAAGACGGAAAGCAACCTACAACGGACAGAATTATTAAAGGTGAGTAATTTTGTAGAGTATGTATACAATAACAACCGCCATTTTGGTTCTGCTGTCAGCAACCGGATGTTTCATTCAATGCAAATAAATTATTTTTGTGTTTTGTTAATACCGTTGTACAGCTTTACGAGAATGTACATGTGAACTGAGAGATTTCATAAAAACATTAAGCACTTAAATTTTAATTTTGCCCATCATGGTGTTTTTAGAACGTCAAAAATTTAAAGATGAGCCAACTGGCAGCCGAGGGGGTTTGACCACCAAGTCAGTGAAGTCCAGAACTACTGCTATGTTAACCTAACGGTCGATTTTACCTCTTGGTACCCACTTTTTGCGTAATTACTTGTTATTCGAAAAGCGTGTGTCTTCGACTGGTGGTTACTAGTCTAGGTGCCGAGAGACATTGTGGTTAGGTGATGGTCATTGACCTGTTGGCCTGCTGGAAACGCTGTTGCTTTCTGGATTGGTTACGCGATAACTAATGGCCTCTTAACAATCTTACTGCATTTGAGAACCAGGGCCTCTTGTGGAACTGGTTCTTAAAATCTGGGATCACTGAACACTGTAAGTGACTAGTACTTGTGTTACTGTTGGCTAGACTGCAGTAGTACATGCTGGTTTGCTTGACAGTTTTGTCAGCAAGTTATCTTCCACCTTTGTAGTTGTTAGGGAATAAAGTTTCAAAAGAACTTACCCTCTGTTCACATGGCCATCATAAATATTCTTAATCTAATCTTGCGTTTATGTGCTGTTAAGTGACACCACTTAAAAATCTACAAAACACAATTTGCGTTTTAATGCCTTCTTGTGTGCCCCTAGCCTTGACTCTCAGATACGTAACGGGTTCTTAAGCAAAAGGCCCTGTGTCTACAGATGCTTACGTAATTTTTAGTAGGATCATCAATTAAAAATGGCACCACCTAATTAGGAATGATTGTTGAAAATAAACAGTTGTCAGTTAATAATACAAATGAAGTATGCAAATCCCCCCATTTCAGTTATGTTGAAAAGCACACATATTGTCATTACCCTCATTGGGCATTTGAACTACCAAAAGTTAAGATTTTTACTTGCAAAAACTTAAGCCTAGTTGTATTCCACTAGGCTCTACCTGTGGCAACATGTCTGTAAATACTATTTGTGATTAACTTCTGAATGTGGAAAAATACTGAAAACCACTATATCTTGTATTTTTTTCGACAAAAGTAATTTTCACAGTTGTCCTTTGTCACTCAGGAAGCTAAATTGACTGGCAAGCATTGCCTAGCCAGCCCAGGCACTGATCTTAAGAATCAATGAATACGAGGACCTCTAGTTTTTCAAAATTGTATCAGTACAAATACCATAGCTTTGGAATGATGTAGGTAAAAAATTACAACACAATTCAGTTGAACTAATTTGGTTGCGGGCACGAAAACATTGCTGTTGACCCATAAGATTTGTCAAGTACGGTATCATAAGCATCAATTTTGAGCACTATGAAATAGAGCGCCATCTGCTGTACAACTTCTGTTTTTGGCATTTTTTCAATACATCATTCTTTGTTCAATAGTTTGCGCTCAGCTCTTAATAAATTACCAGTAGTGGTAGCATGGATATGCCCATGCTTCAATATTTACCAAGTTCCTTGATGGATTTTCATGAAATTTGGCGTGTGTGTTCCAGTTGAGAAGAGTACACCTGATAATGATTTTGGGATGAGTCTGTATACTGTGTTATCCCTTATGGCAATATAGGTCCTCTTCGCAGTATGGCTCTATATCGTATCGAGTTGCTTGAAGGATGTTCACAAGATTTGGCAGATAAATTTGTATGAATCAAGACGGTAACACTTTCCTTGTTTAATAGGCATTTGACTTATGCTGTGCCCCCGAGCTACATGATACTAATAAACACCCTTAGAAGCATATGGGTCGCAGTGCAGTTATGGGGGCCTTTCAGTGCTTTGCGTTGCTCTTAGCGTGTAAAACGGTCCGCAAAATAGTGTGCGTGTTATTGACACCAGCTGCAAGGCCTGGCACATAACTCTTGAAATCCCTCCTGTTAGAGACCAAGCAAACCGTTTTCACAGGTTTATCAGGTCATTTCAAGATTTTGGATAGGCATTTCCATTTGTACCCATGTGCGATATACCATTTAGACATAATATTGTCCAATACCATCTAGATGGGAATATTGCAATACCTGTTTGCAATTACAACCTCAGCACCTGTGAATGGAATCGTTCCAGCCAGATCTCTTGTGTAGAAAGGCTAAAGGAACCAACATTGAGGAACAAGCACTCATCCAGGAACATTTAATACCTTTGTATGTTTACTCCTGGTCATAAAATGGCGAGTTCAAAATATTTTATCTCGCATCAGTCACTAAATAAAGGTGTAGATAAGTGCATCAGCTAAATCTAACTCTGTCTTTTAGACTTGTAAAACGCATGCGAAATTTAGTTGTGGGTTATAAAGGTTTTTCCTTAATGCTTGCTCACAGAGTTTTCTCGTTTCAAATTAAAGTTGCAGCAGCCTTTTTTTTCAAGCTGGACAAGCTCCTAATATCCTATGTGGAACCTATGACCAGACACAACTTCTTATTACCTTGGAGCATCCCATTGCTGTGATGCACATCCTCCGTGCATGTGTATTTAGGTTGTCTTTCTCTGGTGTAATTCCTCAGTGTCGGCAATAGCAAATACGACTTAGTGATTTTTCGAAGAAAAATACATACGGTATTGTAAAGGTGCTAGTGAATTATATAAGTGGAAGAACGTTTCATATAGACTTGATATGCATTACCTTGAAAAATGCCTGATAGACAGGGAAAAAACAAGAAGCTTACTTTGTGTTTATGTCTTTTTTTGATGCCGTAGTATATATAGAGGATTAGTGTAGCAAACGTTTTTGTTATATATTTTTGAAAAAAAAAACCTGTGTGACTAAACAAAACTCAGTAAAATTGTTTTGCGAAAGATTTGGTGTCATAATTCTTCAAATTTTTGGACTTCACGCGTACTGTCAGTTCTTCAGTTGTAAACACTTTTTTTGACACAAAGTCGCCGAATGCTCGAGGACCAGTTTATCGAATGACTTGAGAAATGAGCTCAACTTTTGATGGCGATGGTGTTTACAGCTTAGCGGATTTTCTAAAACTATTTGCATTTACTGACAAATGCTATACCAACCAGGCATACAATGAAAGATCATATTTAAACTGAATAAAGTAATTTTGTTTTTGTGTGGGAAGGATCTCGGCAGGTGCTTGCCTGTTGAATTTTGGCATGTTACAGGTTGAAATTGACATGGTTCAGCATTGTTTTGTCACTGGAAGTCTTCCCAGATGTTGAGGTCCAATCGAATCGGTTGTTTTGAGCGTTAGATTAGACGCTCGTATCAGATAGTTGTGACCTGTCCCTCTCTACTGGTTCAAATTGTTGTGAACTGTCCCTCTCTACTGGTTTCAGTCTATATTATAGTAACTCTCCATTTATTTCGCACCAAAATACTTGTCAAAGTTGTCATTTTCCATGTTTCATTTGCTGATTACTCTGCTATAGTTTGTGGAAACTTTATTAAATGTTGTTTCATGACATCTACACAGTACTAACTATGCAGTTAGTAGACTAAAATTTTCTTGGTCTATATTTTTGTGAAGAAATTTGACAATCCAAAATCTCACTTGTTGGCCATATTGTGCGTTAAAATGGTGAAGAATTAGATTTGTTTTGTCTTACTTATAGCTATAGTCCTACAGTCTAGTTTGTGATGAAAAACTACCAAACTTTCACAATATACCCTGGAACCATGTTGATTTATAGTGAAATTGACAAGTGATCAATCTTGATATTTCCTAAAACCTTCAAGGGGACTGGTTGTACTACTTGTACTGTGAAATCATAATTAACTCCAGGCAAGATCCCTGTTGTGTGATGCCATAACATTCAAGAAACATTGGGGAAAATTCTCAGGGGGACAATTTTATCTTCCAAGAATTCCATATGGAAATAAGAAGTTTTGGATAAAAACTAGGAGTTCCGGTTCGAGCAGATGTGGGTCAAAAATAGTGGCTACTTCGGATCACTGTTTCGAAATTTTTGTCTGGTTCTCGAATGAAATTATGCTTTTTGATTTGCTTGTATCGAATAACAAGCAATGGAGTTGCAAATACTTGTGATTTAATTTTCTTAAAGTTAATAAGTGAATTTTGTGTTCCATAGCAGTGATCAAAGTGACATCCAGGTAGGGATGTGGGGCTGGGCCCACCTGTTGCCCCGTCATATCACTGTTTCGGCTTTTAGTGTTAAAAGCAAAGGCATTTTATGTTTTCCAAGAATTGGCAGAACCATGTTCCCAATTTTGCCTTAATATTTTTTGTTCAGTAGAAAGGTAAATTTTTACTAGTAGAATACCAAGTGATCTATGTTCACTCCGCAGTTTTGAATATGTGATTGACAGCATGGTGGGGGTGATGAGAAACTACTTTGGAGAATAAATCATCTAGGTCAACTGAAAAATTCTAAATATTTTGACTTAATGGTGAATGCTCTATTTCAGTTTATTCTCTGCTAAACATTACTGTGAGCAACTGACAATCACTGTACGGAAATTTTGTTTTTTGTGCTCGCTTTTGAAAATTTCGACCTAAAGCCTACCTCATAAAGTTTCTCGTTCATATCTACATAATGAAGTGGACACGGGATAAAACGAGATTATGCTTAATAATGTGCGTAGAAAAAAGTTGATTGTCCTGAATGTAAATTGTGCGGAAGATTCTGTTGCTGAATGTGTTTCGCAAAAAGTCTACCATTAGAAACATTATGTAAATTGTACTATTTGTAGATAATCATGGCTGGAAATTCTTAATATCTAGTCCAATACTTGGTTATTTAAAATTCATAACATATGCCACGTTTCAGTATAATTAGATGTTTGCATTTACCAAGATGAAAATTGATAGAAAGCCATGTTGACCAACTTTGATTTCGGGTTGAATAACGTCTACTGATGTGATTTTCGAAATTGTAAAATCTTGTGTGTGTTGAATTTCTTGACTCAGCTCTGTAATTGATAAATCTAATCACTAAAGTTGGGGAAATTGAGATGCTGAGAGAAAGAGAAAATGCAAAGATGTAATATCTTCACTGAAAACAGAAACCTTTTCAATATCATTACTTCGGTGTTGATTCAGACCATCCTGTTGTTTCCTTGGATCTTAATTTCAAACAATAAGCCTCAAGCTTTTGGCAAGATGTGTTGTATGTAAATCTTGTGTCAATTGGACAAGAAACATAGCCTTAGAGGTCTTGCAGACCTAGTGTTGACGAAAAGGATTACACCTAGTACAATTAGGCCAAGAACTAATTGGTTCCCGTCGCGACTGACTCACTTTGGAACCTTCATCTACCCGCATCATTTTGAAATGTGCGCCTGTTGGCTGGCATTCTAAAGCTGCACAAACTTAGCTAGTTTCTGTGAACAAATTTGCTTGGCAACTGGCAACTCTACGAAAATCGTTTTTTGTGACATTGACTGATTAATAGAGCAGGTTTCGAAAATGTAACTTGTGCGGGTTTTGACTTGCCCCCACCCCCCATATCGAGAAATGAAAACGTACCTCTTGTTTCTCTTGACAAGATACATTAACATTTTTTCTGTACAAGGAGGACTTGGCTGTGGCCTAAAAGTGGCTGCCACAGACATACCTTGCCGTGAAATTCCAACCAAAACAATAGGTCTCCTGCTGTTGATGACACATTTGTATCATGTTGATCAGACTAGAAATGCCTCCTATAGTATGGGCAGTTGGGAACTATCAAGCAATCAAAACAACGCACAATAAAATTTCGCCATGTAATCAATGGCTCAGTCTCCATAATCCAGCTAAAGCCATTTTACTTAATCCCCATGAAAATTAGAACACCAGTACCAGTTGCTGACACTAATCAGAAAATTTATCGTGAAATCTCAACTCGCACAGATGTTGTTCAGTAACTGATGTATGCTTCTGTTCATTTTGATTAGTTATGGTCAGAAATTTGCAGCCGCCCAGAAATAATAAGCAAGATTTTCTTAAATCTCCATATTGGAATCGAAATCCTTTACCCTGCAGCTGACTTTAAAGCCACGTCTTCTGCACTTTAGGAGGTACATGAAGATATTAAAATGCACCAAATCAATATTAAGATGAAGTACGTGCTGAGAAAAATGGCCAAATTTTGCTAAATTTGGAACATGATATCTCAGAAATTGCTCATCGGATTCACATGAAATTTTCAGATACTATGCTTTACGCACTGTCTTCCAAAACCAAGTTGAGGAATTGTTTTTTGAAGTGTTGATTTTTTGAGTGAGGGGTTATCAAAACCAAGTCTTTTACAAGTATTGCCTATGAGCTCTATTGTGGTCTGTGATACAAGCTGCAATAGTTTGAGGTCTTGCTTGCTGCTCACTTAGTTATTCTTGACAAACATAATCAAAACAATGCTCAAATTGAGCCTTTGATAAACTGAAACCTGGCTGAGCCCATAATAGTCTTGCTAGTTGTGAAACTGAGATGTGCTTAATGCCCAGTTTTGCTTTAAAATAGGTATTTCAGCTGTTGTATGTGTATCTCTAATCTAGTAACTTTAACAAAGAACATTTCTAAACAAGTCTTTGGTAGCACCGGAATTTTTCCCTTAAAAGAATTTTAGATCAATTCTTTCAGTTGTTATGTTTTTTATTTAGAGAAATTTAAACTTTTAAATTTTTAAACATTAGTTTCATTCTTCTCATTCTTTTTGCATAAGTTCCCCCATGTTCTTTCTTCTTGAACAATTTAATTTTTTGGTTCTAAAGTAGCCGCTACTCTACTTCCACTCGCACTCATGCCCGTGTGAACGCTGCTTTGGCATTGAAATCCAACGGGAAGGGTTGATATAGGTAGTGGCCTGAGAACAAACCCTCTCACTAGTGTGCCATATTATGACTGCTGTTTCGACAAATACTAATAGTTACATTGTTTGGTTTCAACTATCGGCCCTAGTATACTGTATTAATTTAGTCCCTAATTAGCCGCGAGCTATTTTGTATAGAAGACTAATGTACCTTCTGTGAGTCAGTCATGATGGTGACAGTTAATCTCGACAGCCTTTCTCGCTGATATTAGTTTTGCTAGACATACATACGCGGTGATACCTAAATTGCCCTAGTATTTGTAGCACATTTACTGTCTAATATTGATTATATTTTTTAATGTCGCTTGGCATAAGGTAGTTGACAAATGTTAAGGCAGTCGTGTGCTATGGTGGTGGGCAAACTTCCAAAGCAGTGTTCTGGCAAAGCCTCCAACTTCATTCCGCATTCCGTGTTCATTGTGCTATTGGTTTTCCTGTATTAGATTAGGAACCCTTGCGGAGCGTCAACGGGGAATTGTCTGTGGGATCTGGTCTTCGCACTGAGTGATGTACAGACATTTCTTCAATAATGGCTGCGGCTCTGGAGAGCTACTGAGCTGCTGATATGAATTTTAAGTTATTGATTTTTATGAGCTAGTGTGGTTACTCTGTAATCTGTGAGTCTAGCGGGCGTTCTGCACCGCATACTTCCCACAACGCCTGTGATGCGACCACTGGTAGCTTCCCCTTTAGTTAATACTTAATGAGTTTGATGGGAGGGTAGCGACATATCGTTCACTGGCTCTGCGAGGCATGTGTTGAATAGACTTAATTTTCCATTAATTATACATGTAATAGCACTTAGGCCAAATAGTATATCCTGTGTTAATTATTGATGAATTTCACTAGGTATTAAATTATCTCATGATTGTGAGTCTTGATAAAAACTCAAAAGTTAGTAATAGCAGTCTTCTGGCAGATTTATGCTATTACTGGTGTACAACGCACGATATTGCGCAACAGTGTATTTTATTTTGCCAAACTTTTTGACAAAACTCACTATTTTTTCTAATAATGAGACTACCGAACTTGTTACTACTGTACAAGTTTGAACACAATTTATCTTTTTAGTTGTCTTGGGTTATTCACTCGGCAACATCAAAAACCTACGTGTCCGTGCCTAGATGCAAATGGGCTGTACTTACAGCTGGGTCATATACAGAGATCTTGTTGCTGTTGAGAAATTATACAAAAGTGCTGTCCACACACAGGCCAACCCTGGAACAATTCGCTTGTGGAACGAGTTGTAGCTAGGTTTGAGTGCTGCTATTTACTAGCGCAACTTGACCCTCTTGTGGCAACTTCCTCCACATGATGGAGGTGGGGTAACTTGTTGCAGGGTGACTAGCGCCACTTGTAATCACTGTGTGGCTGCAAAAGGGAAGGAGGAAAGTAATTATCAGCTGTGGTTACACAACAGAGGAGTCTTCTTTTGTGTCCAGTATTCTCATCAGGTGTTCATTGTCATGCATAGAGTGACAACTTGGGCCTTACCCCAGTTACCCTATTGGATGTGTGTGTGGACGCTCCACTTAAAAGTGGAATAAGTTGCACCAGTGCAGTTGACTGATGTGTAGCATGGCCAGTATCATACCATCTACGTCAACAGGTCACCCGCGTGACGTTCGCAGTATGTCTGGTTTGATCATGTATCTTGTTTTATCGCAAACTCCATGACATGTACAACTGGAGTTGTGTGTCGAAATGTGAGAAGTATGCACAGAAAATTCCTAAGTTTGTGTTGTTTGGATACCACTGCCCATGTATAATGATGCATTGCTTTGACTTATTCGAACTACTCTGTTTACAGCTGTCCCGTTGCCACCTAGTCATCGACTCACAATGAGTGAGGCGTTCGAGTCGCCACGGAAACCGCGAGTGGATGTGCTCAAGAAGCACTTTATGCTGGAGGGCCGTCTGGCTGAGGACGTCGCTCTAAATATCATCAACATGGGTGCTGATCTGCTACGGCAGGAGAAAACTGTCATAGATGTGGACGCACCAGTCACAGGTGAGCATGTTTCTGCGTCTTAAGTTGACGATGTTGTTATACCCGAATGATTCTGACTAAATATTCTAGGAAGTGTCCAGGATATCTACTGTAGAAATTTGCAAGTTTTGAACCGTGAAAATTAAATTATTTCATTAAGATATCAAATTTTAGAAACAGGCAATATTGACCATCCCAAATTAAAGAATTAAGAAAAGCAACAAACTGGTTTACCTCAATGTTACACACTGTGCGGGTGCATGAAAATGTTGCCCCGGTGGCTGTTGGTGATGATTTTATGAACTGCCAAGTTTATTCTTGATAAGGAACTGAATTTCATTGTCCCAACTCACGGAGATTTTCCTAAACCAGAGAAATTTTGCTGTAAATGGTCAGCCCTAAACGTGTAGCCAGTTTAATACAAACACCCTCTTACTGTTCAGGGTGGTGTAATGAACAAATGTTTGGGGAGTGTTATCACTCTAGTCAGTGTTGGAGAAGAAAGAAACCTGTTTGAACTGGAGTTTCAAAAGGATGTATGGTAACTTTTGACTGCTGAAGTCCTTTACAGCTGTGACTTAGAATTTGATTGAAATTTGACATTCTTCTCAATATTGATGTTCTCTCTATGACTAATTGGTGTTGGCACCTGTGCTTCAGAAATTGACTGATCCTCATATTCACGAACAGGAAATGATCTTGTCAGAGTGGTGGAACTCGGCCAATTCACAGCGTTTCGTTCTCGCGAAGTTGTTCCGTCGGTTGAGCAATGTGCTTTGTGGTTTTGAACCGTTTCAGTCATAGGAATTAGCTTTTACTTTCCCGTCTAAAGAATAGGTTGTTAAGTGCCTCATACGGTCGTGTTTGATTTGCTTGGGCTGTATTTGAAATCCCTCGCTGCTTAAAATCAAACTGAATGTGGACGTTATGTGAAACAAATAATTTAGGCATATCAGTGATATGAACTTCCGCCTACAATATTTCCCCCGTGTTTTCAACTACTTTTTTCTATTATTTGCGATGACATTTTTATTTTACTGTGGTTAGCAAAACGTTCAAGCTGTTACCCCCGTTGCAGCAAATGCTGTATGTGTTATGTGGTTGTTATGGAGGCAGCTGTGCGGTGCAAATGTTGGTTACAATTTAGTTCAATTTTCTTTGTGCTCTAGTTTCATGTTGACTAATTTGACAGAAAAGTTTTCTTTTGCAAACAGTTGTAAGTGTCCTCGCAAAATCAGAAAAATGACTAACCGGTCTCTGTCATGTATTGTGCTGGCTTCAGTTTCGCTGACGCAGTGTTTCTACTAAATGGATGTTGAGCCGGGGTCGAGTGTACTGTCCTCTCTACTTGTCATACTCAAAGCAAAAAACCTTGTTTACTTCAGACTCCAGTTCTCTTGTGTTGCTGAATGTAAGCATGATAGGATACCCTGGCTAACTGCTGTGTCTGGCTGTTGATCTCGCCTCTTGACACCCCTTGAACTGCTGCTCCCAGAGGTGTACCCTGAAACTGAGAATAGCTGCAACTGGCTCTTATCTGATATGTGTAGGTGTTTATCTCCTGGTTTTACATGATTGAGGAGTGCAGGGCATACTTGACAAAGTAAACAAGTCCCAGAGAAACCCCAGTCTAACCACAAAAGTTGCAGAGGCTGAAACAAGGGTCATGCTCATTTCTTATCTGCCCTCTGCCTGTAATCTCTCTTATATTGCACTTATTCTGACAGCAGATGTCACCTCCTTGTGGCTATCACTACTTCCAACCAACAGTCCATTGGCCAAGGCTGGCGAGGTAGTGTGTTTAATGTAAAATCAGAAATATGTGGGAATGGAGTTCATACCTGTGTAAACATTGGTAGAGTCAGTGAGAACAGACTCGTCTGTTGTTGTGGCACGCATACAGACATACACTTTTGCACAACTTGCTACTTAATCATACACAATAACAACGTAGCGTTTTGTCTTTAGGTACGCCTTGATTGATTTTCCATTGCGCTTCATGTTTCGGCTCTTCCGTCCGTGTGGAAGCCTACTGCATGGAACTTGTAGACAAAAAGGCCTTTATGAATGTGTTTCCAATTCATAGCGCTGTGTGCTCCTTCAGCCAGTCAACCAGTCAGCCTGGGGGTTATTGTGAATGTGCCAAAAGATATGCGCATTTTAATTTGACTCTTTTTTCATATCTGTAGTTGTGCAAGACTGTTGGGTTTTCCTGTTTTAAAGACCCAGTGCCACCCTTGTGGTCCAAATGGCAAATGCACATGAACATTGTTTAGAACTCATCCTTGCATTGTGATTATGATGGAGAATGTCCCTAATCCCTGGCTCATGGTTGGTAAAGTTGAGCTTTTAATCCTGGCTTTCATGTTTCGCCTCATTAAACTTGTTGGATTTATTAGGTGTGGTGTTTGTTCAAGTCTTTTCTTGTTGAGAATAACTGAAATTGTGGCCTCAGGCGCCATTGCATAATGTCTGCCTGTTTCCTGGACTGGGCTTGAATCAACTGGTTTCAAAGGCATAGAATTCTGTGCCCTACAGCAACACTGAAATATTGTTGTTGTTGTTTTTATTAGCATAAGATCTGTCATTTTTGTATGAGAGATTGGTCTTTTAAGTCATATGCCTTAACCTTGATTGGACTGGAAAGTCAAACAGGCAGAGGTCAAATGAGGTGTTGAAAGAGTGGAAAAAAGTATCGCATTACACCTTTTTTGTGGATATTTCTGTGCTTGGTTTCTTTTGTTTCGCTGTGACATGGTTTATTCGATTTTAAGTAACTCCGCTGGGTGGTTTTGGGATTTAATGTCGTGTTTATGAGAAACTAATGGCTGATTATTCGCAGTCTAGCCTGTGTTTTGTCTCAAGTATATGTATACATAACGTTTATCAGAGATAAAGCCTGACTTGTGGACAGGAATATCGTACAAAGATTATCCAATAGTATTCGCCTGGTATCCAAGCAGTGGCACCAGTGAGGTGTCACCCACGAGTCATTTAACTGCTGGGAGGTGACCTAAATATGGATTATAGATCAGGATAGTGCCTGACTATCAGAAATCAATGGCCAGCCTCTATACCCACTGTTATCTACCCCCCATGAATGTCTCCCTGCTGTGTTAGAGTGCATTTACTTAGCCCCCACAAGGCACAATGGCTTGGTGTTGTTGTTGACGCCAGACTAGTGTTCCGCGTAGTTGCCTCCAACAAACCACACCAACATCATCCCTGCTATTGTGATCATTGTCTCTGTCATTGATCACTAAGGTGTATGCCTCCCTGAGGAGAGAAGTCTCTCACCCAGTTGGTCCTAATTGTATTCGCATCTGTGACCATTATTAATTCAATAACATGCTCTATAAGGCAGGCACTTGATGCTGTGGGTTACTTTTACCTATAGATCTGTCTCAGTGCCAGAGTTTACATAATCTTGTTGCTCTCTACAACATGTTTTGTCCGCTTGCTGTGGCTTGCTGCTAACAACAGGCTTGAATGATGGCTGACACATTTGAGTGCCTCCCCCAATAAGTTTGGGTTTTCACGCTTTCAGAGTATTGCTGAGTACTAGTTTCGAATAAGAAACGCGAGTTCTTTCGGTAAACAAGTTGTTATCAGCTTATATGAAAAGTTGGAGAAGCTTTGCTTTTTGTACATCGTTGTGCATTACTGTTTAAGGATGTGTGGGATTTCATAGAGAAATATGTGCATTTACCTAAATATTGTGTGAAACCGTGGAGATTAAGTAAATACTCTGTGAAAATAGTAAGCCTATAGAGTTTGATACCAATCCGTCATTAATTGAGTCGCAAGACCATGTCTGTAGTAAAGTTTAGCTATGTACATGTACATTCACAGCATAACGATGGTATCAATAATGTGAAAAAATTTCGTTTGATGTAAGTGTTGTAGTTGAAATTTTACTGTGTTCTAAAGTCATCTTTAGAGTTTTTTCATAAAAGTCACAAAGGTGCTATATTTGATTGCTCCTCATGCTAAAGCGGAATGTTTTACAAAAATTCTTGATGGCATTTTGGAGAACAGTGCGTAAGGCATAGAGTTTGTGAAAGTTTCGTCTTGCGGTAATCCGATCAACCTTTTCTGACGCGTGATGTTCCGAAGTTAGCCAAATGTGGATGTTTTTCTAGGGTCCTACGTAACCACAAATACACCAGCGAAAAGGCGGGTATATGTGCAGCTAAGGTTGTGCAACTACAAGTACTTTTACTTCTGACACATCAAGCCTGCACTAAGTCCACATTTGTTGGAAAAAGTATTCTGGCCTTCCTCCGTGTAGATTATTTGATTACGTTTTCACACCTATCTTTTGGAGTTGGTAGCGAAACTTGGAATTTTTGTCCCGTCGTTAGTCCCATAATGCATTTGTCAAGCAGGGCTTGAAACAAGCGAGTACTCGCGCGTAAATACAAGTTGAGAAAGTAAAATGTGAGTAGGAAATTGAGCTCACTCGTATTATTATAAAGGACGTTCGTTTTTGTTTTGGCCGTTATTTTTTCCAAGTGCAAATCTGGAAACGCGGATGCAGAATATGCCATCATCATTTGTGTTTTCCAGCGGGCAATTTTGCCTGTGTCGATCTCTGTCAAGTCTTGTTTTCCTTGCATTCCGCTGTGGCTTGTACTGACCCCAGCACCTCAACTCCCCTGGTATTTGACAGAAATACATATTTTCCTGATGGATGATGTCAATTAATTTTAGCCATGTAATCTCTCATTACCTTTCCCAGTAAACAAATGTGAGGTAATTGGCAGTTAATGTGGTGTTTATTACTTCACCAATGGAATTGTCTGCCAGAATGTGTTCCGCCCTGTTGGAGTGTTGTCCATAAAAGCTGTGCATTTGAATAGTTATGAAATAAAGCGTTAATTTGTGAGAAAATTTGCAACCACAAGCGCCATCGCGTTTTCTTTAATAGCCCATTGTAGCCACTGCATAGTGCAGAATTTACAAATTCAGGAAGCTCCATAGTGTAGGTCATTGCTGACAGAGTTTCCACACAGGAAACTTAAAGGGAGTAATTACTGCAACCTGTAATATATGTCACTTGATGTCATTATTTCCTGTGAGAAGTTACCTTGCTTAGTGCTGTATTACCTTCCTGAAATAAGGGAAATTTACGACCGTACGTTGATGGCTTGAGTCTGGGATGAATTTCCTAGCTTGTTAAGAATAGTGTGAAAGAAAGATGTCAAGTTTGCCAGTGACAGAATGACAATGTTTCCTAATTAATAT
Source organism: Phoronis australis (assembly GCA_002633005.1). NCBI lineage: Eukaryota > Metazoa > Phoronida > Phoronidae > Phoronis > Phoronis australis. The sequence goes on along the minus strand of NMRA01000024.1, from coordinate 363,600 downwards.
TGTTGCCTGTTGTCAAGTTTGCCACTAATGAAGTGTCATTGTCTGTCAATATTGTTAGAGACCTGTGTTTCATATTTCTTTCCAGTATGTGGAGACATTCATGGTCAATTCTACGACCTCATGAAATTGTTCGAAGTTGGCGGCAATCCTGCATCGACGCGCTACCTCTTCTTAGGCGACTATGTAGACAGAGGTTACTTTAGTATAGAGGTGAGTGGCTAGAGACGCACATTAACTGTAACAGCTCTGATCAGCTTGCCTGGTCCTGACATTGGACCCCACGTGCTTGACCAGGGAGGCTGTGGGCACCTTCATATATCCGACCTGCTTTGGAGTCCACTTGACGGGTTTCCCATATGGTCACTGGTGCTGGTGTCTTCAGAATCCCTCTCTGGGGTCATTCCTTGCTTTTTAGGATGTTTGAAAATCTTCGTAATTTTCACTGAAGTAACATTCTGTTTTTGCTTATTTTGATAAGTGATTAATAAGTTGTGAAGACACCATCCCAATAAGTTGTTTTTGATGTACAGTGTTAAGGATAGTTCTTCACCAATGTGGGCAATAAGTGAAATTCTGTTTTGTCAAAAAATAAAAGAGTAAGAAATTTTCCATCTATTACCAGTATTGCTAGTACTGTGTAGATGTCATGTGACAACTTTTGTTAAATTTTTCATAATTTTTAGTAAAATAATCAATCTTTGAAAAAAAGAAAACAACAATTTTGGCACTCAGTTGTGGGAAATTAAAAGTTTAGAGTTACCGTAATGTAGGCAGCATCATCCTGGCTTGTTAAAATCTTGTGATATTTGCATTTTGGTCAGAGGCATCAGTCGACTGATTTAAAGGCTTTCTAAAAAGCATTATGGGAATTGCCAAGATTGCCAGATGCCATTATTATGCAGCACTCATTGTCTCATTGCTTGGAAGCCTCGCGGCTTTGGTCAGTGGTGGTCACTCACAAATCGTGGTGGCCAAAGTTTGTGTGCAACACTTTCTAGTACTTTCTAATTGCCATTTGCACACCGGTCAGTGTAGCACACTGCCGGCGTATTGATTTTTATCTACTCTGCCGAGCTTCTAAATGCACTCCTATTTGTGAGTTGAGTTTGTCCTCTCGGATTAGGTGACTGGACTGAATAGGAAATACACGTCGGTTTGCTTGTTTTAGGTCGTCAATGATTTGTTGAAAGTAGACTTGTGGGAATCGCACTTATTAGTGGAGTGCGCTAGCTTTCCGTAGTGTCAGTTGATGTTCTAGTTGATGAGTAATGTTCCGCCATGGTGCGGCTCTCTTTTGTTAATAATTTTTCTCTCATTTCACTAATGTAACACATCTGTTTTGGCATTATTGGAGTTCACTGCAATTTTAACGCACGAAGAACCTCTCTCTTCATCCGTCGAAAATAATTCCAGTCCATTCTCTGTTATTAAGGCTTTTGATTATTTGATTTGCCGGCTTGTTTTTTTGCATTAGATCAAGTCAAAAATAGATACAATTAGTTCGTGGTTAATGGCTCTGGACATAAGCTTGACCCCAAGAACTGTCCATCGAGCTGAGCTGCACGGAAGGTCTCGATGGGCAGCGTCTACTGTTGTAACTCAGGGTAAGTTTGTGCTTGACAAATCGAGAACTTTGGGCCCGGATGACTTGCCAATGTATAAGCTCCGGAAGCCTGTAGGGCGACGAGCTGCTGTTGTATTTGTGTAGGACCAGCATGATGTGGTATGTCTGTCAGTTTGGTTCTTTGGATTTCCATCAAATGTCGGGGTTGGTTGAAGTAGACATTTCGTGTGTTGGTAATTTCGACTCAATAACCTAGTGGCAGATGAAAAAAATTAGGAAAATTTTGATCAACCGATTGCGTGTTTTGTAATCTGGTATTGTTTTGAACCCTGCACTTTGCTGGTTAGAAGAAGGGCTCTCCGTATTGTTGAAGAATCTTAACCTGTAAGTGCTCTCCGTACCCTTAATAGTGAAGTTGTTTCTATCTACACGAAAGGGTTTTTCTCATGTTAGTGTTCAAAGAAATGGTTGTGAAAGTAAATTTGGAATTTCTGAATAAAAAGTACATCATAATCCAAAAAGCAAATTAGATGTTCATATGTTCAATAGCTGAACACAGAGCTTCACATTTCACCAGCTGCTGCACTTGGTGGTTGTGTAATGTCACAAAATGAACACCAGTACATGGAGTAGACCCACAAAAGAAGTGCCGAGTGATTATCAGTGATCGTATTTGTATACCAAGGTGTATCAAGAACTCAAGTGAAACACTAGAATCCTAATTATTATGTGGGAAGAAACATCTAGTGAACTGGAGTCTATGTAAATTGATTTTTGTCCACTTCCTGATTTTGCATGAAGGATTAACCGGATACTATGGTAGTTATTCACTTTTATTATGTTAAAGTTTCCAGAAAAACAAAGTTTAAGAAAATTTCTATCTATCACTAGATTTATTTGTACTGCGTAGTTGTCATAAAGCAGAGGATTTCCTCTTTTTTGGTTTTGATTTCCTGTTATTTGATTTCCTTCCTTTTTTCGTCCCTTTTTATCATTATTTTGACTTAATTCATGCAAAAATGTTTATTTCAGTTAAATTTTACTACACAAAAAATTTCTGTCACACAAGCCTATTTGTGAAACGATTCATAACCTAGAAATTTTTCCTCTTTTGTTGTCATTGATCATTCCAACCTTGGTAAAACAACCTTTAGTAAATTTTCCATTATTTGCAGTAAGAGTAATAAACCTTTAAGAATGTTGAAAATGACAATTACAGCAATCGTTTTTGTGTGAAAAAGTGGAGTTACCATAGTTGTGTAAAGAACTGAAGACGTTTGAGTTCACCAGTCAAGTTTTATGCGCCAATTTTCGCTTGCATTTTTTCGATCATCGTGCATTCATGGTGCCAAAAATGCTGTCACTCATCCGTATCACTTTTGAAATGGAACGTCAACTGAATTGTTATTTTTGAGAACTAAAATGTTGCACCTCTTCATTAGCCTTCAAAAAAGAATGAAACAGAGCAGATGGCCTTGAAAATTGTGATTTTATGTAATGCAGATTTGCATGGTTGTTTTCCTGGGTTTTGTAAAGTTTCTTTTAATTCAAACAAAAACAGATGGCAATGCTGTGATTTTCCAAGTTATTGCGTTACCTGAAATGTTCAATATTTATGGTGTGGGGTAAAATTTTCTTCTCTTTTTGTTGAGAAACTCTGACAAGCTTCTTTTTTCTGCTGTATTTTGTTCTTGACTAGGTCAAAGATTTAGCGCTGCTTGGATATTAGCAGCTCAGTGAAATATTAATTTATATGAGGTACTTGCCTTCATTTGTACAGTGATTGCTATCAGAAGGTAGTGTGACCTTTCAAAACGGATTGCTGCTACTCAACAATATTGGCATTTGGGGAATTGTTTGTTGTCAATGTTTAATGATTCTCGTAAAATTAAACCATTGTTTTCTTGGCTGCAGAATGTCCCTACAGCTGCAAGGACTGATTTGGGTGGCGGACGTCTTGAAAGCAGATGTTAAAAAGACAACATCTGATATACATCTTCTATACCATTTCTTGCCACTGTTGTTATCTTGGTTTCCATTTTGGAATTCCTTAATTGACACAATTTCCTTTCTGTTTCAGTGTGTATTATACCTTTGGTCATTAAAGATATTGTATCCCGACACCTTCTTTATGTTACGCGGCAACCACGAGTGTAGGCATCTTACAGAATATTTCACATTTAAAACAGAATGTAAGTACAGCTGGTCATCCATGATTGTCCCCTTTATTTTGAGATCACGTTCTCCTCAAGTCGTCCTCCATGGGGCTAAGCTCGCTTGTACACTGATTGTACGAGCTGACACAGAGGTTGATATATCTGTTTCTCAACGCTGCCCGACAGTACCAGCATTGAAACATAACAGAGATCAATCTCAGCTGTCAAATTATCATAGATTGAACTGGCGAAAAGGTACACCATTGCAAAGTAACGAGGTTTTGTGCATGCCTCGGCAAATTTACTAGATGCTGTCTATTGATAAATGCCGTTAGTGATATTAATCTGTTCGTGTGTTGTTACGATTATTCTCTAGTGTGCGGCACTTTTAATTGTTAATGCTACTGGCAACGAGCTATTTCTCTGAAATGCTATCTTTTGAAAGGCAATTAAAAATTAGTTGAACCTGCAACTAACTGTGGTGATGATTTTAACCTGAACATAATTTGGCGCCATGAAGGTTTCATGCAAGTGGAATTCGTCATCAGAGTCTAGTTAAAATGACAAGTCACGACGGATCGTAACCTGGCACTTGCTATCTTGACAGCGAAGCAGAATTTTGTTCCAGTTATTGTTTTTTTTTACTTTTGTTGTACTACCTAGTAATCCCAAGAGCAGAGCATGGAGACGTTCAGTTTTGTGTTTAACATGAAAACGCATCCGTCATGAATTATTTAATGTCATTTTGCCCTGGTTTAGTCCAGTTGTGTTTGTTTGCATACAGCCACTGAGGAAAACTCTATTTGCCTTTGAGAAGCAGCTCCCGTTTACAGTTTACGGTATGATCTTGAATGCGTTTTGCCATCTGTCGCCTAGGTAAAATAAAGTATACAGAGAGGGTGTATGACGCCTGTATGGAAGCGTTTGATTGTCTCCCACTGGCAGCTTTAATGAACCAGCAATTTCTATGTGTTCACGGTGGACTGTCGCCCGAAATACACAGTGTAGAAGATATTATGAAGGTGTGTAGAAATTACACTTCACCATCTCGTAGTCGCCGTACTTCAGTTGCTCAGCGCCAGGCCACTTAACTCTTCATTGTTCCCTGTTAGTTTTGCCCCGGTGATCATGCTCGACAGCCTGGCCAGCAATCGTTATGTTTTCAGGAAATTAAAACACTGTGTATTTGACATTAGTTCCTCGTCATTCACTGTGCTAGCTGTGCTCGTTGAAGTGCCCGCTAAGTGGCCTCTGAAAACACGGAAATATATTCCGCAGGTAAATCTGGCTGTTACAACTCATCTCTCAGAACTGGTTAGTCGTTTTGTCGTTAATGAGGAGAAAATGCATAATATTGGTACCATCGTGCTGTCCATTGGGGTAGACAGACGGGTTTTCCGTGTTCTTATCAGTTGCATTATTGTACATTAATGCATCATGTGTCAAGTGCACACTGGGGGTTTGGGGTAATTGTGTAATTTGTCGTCATTTGCTGCAGCAGTTATCCTAAACTGCTATTGTATTCAAGTTTTATCTTGTGTGTCTATACCTTAGAGACCTATTTAAAGACTGCATACGTGTGGGAAAATGGTTGCAAGTTTGACGACTTCATGCTATTTTCACATGGTGTAGGTTCTATTCACATCCCACTTCTGTTTGAAAATGGCCTCGTCAATGTTTGCAGTTACAAAGCTGGAAAATTTGCTGAGTGGCTTGTTCAGCTTATTGTAATATGCGCTTGTCCCTGACCAGTTCTGTTTCTGTAATCTGTCTTTTTCTAGTCATACTATTTTGTGGACAATGGCTGTATGAGTAAATTGCGACATTGGTTGCTTTTCTTAATTTGACTGCCGCCCCTGTTTGCAGCTGGACAGATTCAAGGAGCCGCCTGCCTTCGGTCCAATGTGTGATTTATTGTGGTCCGATCCACTGGAAGACTACGGCAATGAGAAAACGGCGGAACACTTCACTCACAACAGCGTTAGGGGTTGCTCATATTTCTATAGGTAGGACGAGCTTTGTGTTGGACAGAACTCCTCGTTGAATGAACTTCACCCTTGTGTTATCTGAAGAAAGAATATTGCTAGCTAGATTCTTGTCTTCATGTCATGTGCTCATGCTGTCCTTTTGTTAATTAACATCGCTTGTAAGCCAGCTGGACTAGGTAAAGTTATTTCCTTGTTTCCTGTATTGGAGGTTTCTCTAATGTGATAGGAGATAATTGTAGGCACCATATTCTCCACATTGTTCTTCTAACTCCATACGAGTGAGTCAAACTGGTAAAGCTGGAGTTCAAACTTGTTACTAGGAAATATCAAAACTGATTGTGTAGAGCACAGTCTTGTTATTTATTATCATGTCCATCTGGTGGTGAATCAGACCCGGCCCCTGTTTACTTGATGACCTGTCCCCTGTTTACTTGATGACCTGTCCCCTGTTTACTTGATGACCTGTCCCCTGTTTACTTGATGACCTGTCCCCTGTTTACTTGATGACTCATCTCCTGTTTACTTGACTTTCATCCTTCTTGCAGCTATGCAGCTTGTTGTGATTTCCTCCATCAGAACAACTTACTATCAATAATCCGGGCGCACGAAGCACAAGACGCTGGGTGAGTATCTTCGTGCCAGTCGTTCTCACACAGCCGCCATTTTCAAGCTGTCGGCTGCTGTGGAGAAAGTGGTCTTAGAGATCCCAGACTAATACCATAGGATATCCCGTGTGCGGTGTTAGGTTTGCTTGCCGTACGATTCGGGATTTTTTTTCATTTCATACAAAATTTCATCTCATTTTGGACTCTCGTGTTTGCTTAATTTTTATGCGCCCACATGTACGAATGCGAGTGCATGTTGTCATGTGTGTCTGGGTGTCAGATTATGCGTCGTCAGGTATCCGCTACTGTGTCTCCTAAACCCCTTACAGTATCTTGATGAGATGTAGCAGACGTGTTCTTACGGAGCAGACGACCGATGACGAAAGGTTTGGGCCGATCCGACAACTGCTGTGCCTCCCAGTAGTTTTAAAATTTAACATTTGCCTCCGTCTCTTCGGAGTTCCTTGATGGATATTCATGAAATTTGGCACATAGGTTTCTATTTTGGGACAGGTTAAACAAATTCTGTGCCACCTAGTGGTCAGTTTGAAAATCTTTTAGTCCACTTTTGGCATCTGCCTCTTTATCCACTAACCAAGTCGAAGAATTATTGTGAAAGTTGGCAGATGTGTTCCAGATGAGAAAACGGAGGCAGAAGTTGATCTTCGAATGGGTTCGACTACTCTGATGGTGGCTTTTTGCATCCACAGCCGTGTCTCTTTAACCCTCTGCAACTTGTGGGTGCAATTTGGCAGATGTCTTCTTGTGGAGCTGACAACAGATGACAACGAGTTTTGGGCCAATACGACTACTGCTGTGGCCCCTAGTAGCAAATTTTGGAATTTTACGTTTGTTAATAGTATCTATGGAGTTCCTGTGTGGATTTTCATGAAAATTGGCTGGTTAGTTTGTGCTGGTCACCAAGGTAACATGTTCTTTTCACGTTTTTCTGTAATCAACACTACTGACATTGTTTCTCTCTTTCAGTTACCGCATGTACAGAAAAAGTCAGACGACTGGTTTCCCATCACTAATCACAATATTCTCAGCTCCCAACTACTTGGATGTATATAATAATAAAGGTGAGTGCCCAGCTAACGGGATAATTTTCAGCAGGTGTTGGTGCCAGTTTGCGACACCTGTACTGCTCAAAACCCTCCTTCATTTGAGTAGGTTTCCTAAGCTGGTTTGTGAGATTAGGCCAAAAAGCATCATTAGTTCTGGTATGTATGCTGACCCATTTTGAGGCTCACTGTTGTAAGCTGGTTAGAGTTGTGTGAAAATTTTGACATCTTGGGCCTTCTTTCTTAGTGAGCAACTAAAAAGCACCATACCACGGATTTAACTGAAATAACACATACCGGAACCAATTACGCTTTTTGGCCTTACTTCATGCAATGCTGCTTGCTAACCCCCCCCCCAAGGTTACACGCTCACATGTGCAGGAAAATTGTTTAAGTGCCTCTGGCATGTGATATGGTCTCCAGTGGCTGCGTTGCTGCTTTTAGTCGCCCAAGGTCGTTCCTGTATCAGCGAGCAATCAATTACTGTAGCGCTCAGTTTCAATGAACCGTGTGTACAATTCCAGGTGAATGCCGGTTCAACTAACTGATTGGAATACGCAGCGGTTGCTGAACATTTTGATCTGCCAGATATTTTGGAAATTCTGTGTCCGTCCATTGAAGCAGTCTACTCACTAACATCTGACTAGCAGACTAGTTGTAATAAACACACAAGTTGCAATTTTTGGTCAGAATAAGACTTGTCTTGAAATCGCCTCAGAGCATGACTGTATACATCCATGCGTACATAACTACATTGCCTTCAGTTGCATTGATTTTTGTGCTGCCCCCTGTTATTTCTCATGTGATGTGCCTAGGAAAGTTGAAACTCCGGATACCACTTATTGACAGAGACGGACTAATTCTTTTAGTAGACTAAAAGCTTCATGGAGACATGAAACTTAGCCAGCACAGGTGTTCTCCCTCCCGCCGCCCCACCCCCCCCATCCTCTTCCCTTCTTCCGCTCTTTCTCCCCACTTCTTCTCTTCCTTCCCACTCTTATGAGACTTTTTGTACAGTCTGGTTCTTGAGTCTTGAGAGTGTTTAACTTGGTCTTAGGCAACCGCATGTCATTCACTTAGTCAAAGAATATATTTCGTAGCTGAATTTTCTGTTGAGTAACAGTAATGCAGTGCATTTGACTGAGCATTCAAAGTGTGATGAGCTATCTTTTGTTAAGACTTGCATTCTACAGTTTAGCATTTCAGCAATTAGTTTGCATTCCGTGTGACATTAGCTGCTTCTGCTGTGTTTTTTTCCATTGAACTGGCATGGAATATTATTAGGGCTGTTCCTGGCCAGTAAAATCCGTGTGGGAGGNGGGGGGACGGCAGTAGAAATAAAAATTCATGGGTGGTGGTCTTCAGAAAAAAACTCAAATTATGGGTGGTTGTTCCTGTAAGAAGTGATGCATTAAAAATGGGTGATATTTTTTGACCTGTTAATGTGGATAGGTTGGTTACTTCAGAGGTAAAAACTCAAAAAAATGCAATTGTCATAACTTATCCAAATACAAAAAAGCCCATATTGCCAGTGAACAGAGTGCAATATGTTCACTAAGCCATTAATCAAGTCATGGGCAACTTGATTTGAGCCAACTGTTTGTCTGCAGTCCCATTGAATTGAAAAGTTATGCAACACTGAACTGGTGTTAACACATATAAGAAAATTGATGATTTTTAAATAAAAAGTATGAGGAGTAAGATAAACAAGTTCCAATATTCACTTGACATAGAAGTTTAGAAGAGTTCGTGGAGACAGTTTGAGATTCATAGATCCTTATAAATGAAAAAAATGTTCATTGAAATTATAGACACATGGTGAACAGAGACACCTGGTGGCTGCCAAAAGTATTGCTCACAGGCTACTTTAGTTTTTGACAATATTGGACAAGACAACTAGTTCTTGTCTGTCAGTCATCTAAGTTCTTAACAGGTCCTCTTGGAGCAAATTTGTTTGCAAGTGTTGGATTTTATATTTTAACCTATTAAAAATAATTAAAAAATTATGGGTCATGGGTTGGAGAAATAAATGAAAAATACGGGCGGTGGGTACGAAATAAAAGTGCCTTCCCCCCCTCCCATACAGATTTTGCTGGAACAGCCCTTAACCGCCTAGTCATTAATCTTGGCCACTAATTGCAACAAATTAAGTCTGCTGGTCATGTCTCTGGGCACCTGTCAATCACAGCATCCTGTGACAGTTATTAGTCTCAGTTGATAACAATGCTGAGGGTGCAACACACGTTTGATGATCATTGTGAAAAAGAGGGTCCAGTTATGAGGTGAAAATGTATTGTTCAACCAAAATGTGGGGAATAACTTGTATTGTGAAATGTCTTAGAAGTGATGTTGGCGATGAATTGTTTGGCACATTTCAGTTATGAATGACTGACAGCTGCATGCGTTTCAGTTTAAGAATCTTTGACATTGCTCTAAAAATCTTTGCGTAAAACAATCAGTAGGGGATATTAGTGTTGTTGTTTTTTGTTAGCAAAGATAACATTACCTGCTCAATAACCTAACTGGTTTTTCCAGACGTTCATAATCTGCCATTGTTTCTCCTTTCAGCTGCTATACTGAAATACGAAAACAATGTGATGAATATTCGACAGTTCAACTGTTCGCCGCACCCCTACTGGCTGCCAAACTTCATGGACGTCTTCACATGGTCGCTGCCATTTGTCGGAGAGAAGGGTATTCATGTTATATTTTTTTCTCTCCATATATGGCTAACCTGAACATGATGCCATGTTGGTAGCGCATACGTGGCACACGGCAGTTGTATTGTGTGCTTCCTTGACCGCAGCTCCTGCTGGAACCAATTTCCGCCGTGTCGTATATTTCTGCCGTCCATAGCCAAAGCCGCACTGTGAACGTTTGATTGCTCATGTTTCGCTGGATATTTGCTTACACGTACTTTCAATATTGTTCTTCTTAGAGTGTAACTAGTCACGTGGAACCGGCTACACTTAGAGAGCTATATTTGGGGAGGTGCTATGTGCGGTAAAGCTGTGCTGCAGAGCCACGGCCCCACGTAATTGTGCGCACGTCAGTTGTTGCTTTGTGCACACCTGTCTTAATCATCTGAATAGTGTGCAGCTGCCAAACTCGGTCAGTTTTGTGTGTTTTGAGGGTGTAGTCCCAGAGATTTCCTGCTTTAGTTGGTTACATAGTTGTAAAACTTCGATCTCCTGCATGTTCCAGTATCTATGGAGTTGGTTGTCACAAAGCACAACTATTTGTAGAACGCATTGCTTTTCCTCTGTCGTGACTCGTTCATCCAGAGAGGTTTGTCTTAGACACGTACCGACTTTTTAAGCGAGTAACCCTGGGAGTGCCTGTTGAGCTCGCCTCCCAGACAGAATTGCTTCGTTGTACTGTATCATGGAAACTAAACCATTTTCTTTTGTCTGCAGTTACGGAGATGCTTGTGAACGTACTAAACATTTGTTCAGACGACGAGCTGATGTCTGACATGGACGACACCTTCGAAGGTGGGTATCTTAATTGGCTTACAGCCGGTTCCCTGGTAGGTCAGGTATTGTTATGCGCCTGCATATACACACGTTGGAGGGTATTGCTATCGTCTCTGGCTTCTGTTTGATGTCCGCAGCTATGTCTCCTAAACCCTATGCAGGATCGTTGCAAAATTTGTCGTGTGTTTTCTCATGAGCATGACCGGGGGCGAGGACAACCTCAGTCAAATTTCTTTACTGCTGTTCCACCTTGTGGAAATTCATTTTTTGCTTGCTTTTGTATTGGCCAAGTCCCTTTATGAAACTGTATGCAGTATGCAGGTATGTTTTTATTAAAGAGGAAGTATCACCTGCCAATTTTCAGATAACTGTTGTGTCACACTACTTCTAGTGACAATTTTACTGTTTTTTCGTCCGTCTCTATCAAGCTGTTAGGTTCAAGACATGTTACTCTTAACAAGAGCTTGGCTAACCCAGTACCCCCTTTGAGGCAGTTTCAATTGATTGCGCCTGACTCGATATACACAAAATTCGATGAAAGTTGATCATGGAGTTGATCATGGAATTTGGTAGACCGTGTGTTCGTGTTAACTAGACCACACCTTGAATTGACTTTAACACGAATCCAGTTACCGGTATGCCCCCTTGTGGCAATTTTACATTCTTGTGCTTGCCTCTGTAACTACCAATTCCCTTTGTGGAAGTTATGACATTTGGCTGGTTTTGTGCTCTTGAGGGGTAATTTTAATATTTTGTTGTCCGTTTGGCACCGGCTTTCTGCTCAAGAAATTGTTTGAAGAATTATTGCGAAATTTGGAAAGAACCTGCTTCAAGTACTGTTATGCCTCTTAGTTGGAGTTTTTAAAATTTCCCTTTTGGCGGATCCTCTTATTGAAATTTGGCAGGTACGATTTTATGCAAGACTGGACAGGATTTGCCAATTAGTAAACAGTTCTGACGTGTGCTGTGCCCTCTAGTGGCTGTGTTATTACCTTAAACAGTTTTTGTATCCGCCTCTGTCTGCCAAACCTCTTGTTAAATGGCAATGGGAATTTTAGCTTTCTCGCTGTTGGTGCCAATCTCAACATCTACCAGAATTGCACTTGGCAATTTTCGTATGACTGATGCTGCTCTGCCTTTGACTGGATGTTAAATTGACTAATGTTGCACACTTGAGTCCATGGAAATATTCGAAAATCTAGCACCCCTTATGTAATTTCCATTTGCGGTGCACAATGTGGGCGCATATCAATACTCCGCGTTGCTCTTGCTTCTATAAATGTTCGACAAAACGGCTTTGTTTGTATGCGATCACTTGTCTGCGGAGTGTTCGTTCCATCGCGTTTGTGCTGCACCGATGCGATGAGTCCAGTCTGCGAGTGTCAGTGAAAACAAGACTTTTCTTGTGTTTCTTTGCTGTCTTAAAAACTTTGCATTATCTAATAGTTCTGTTCACTCTCATTGAATGTGGCTAAATAACAGTTGTCCTATGTTAATTAGAATAAAGACAAGCTAATCTATTTTAAATAGTTCGTTTGCTCTGAGGATGACCAGAAAATGATTGGCATTTTACTGGATTTTTTTTGGTTTATTCCAATGCCATTTGGAGAGCTTTTGTTTTTGTTAATCTTTGAAAAGATGGAAAAGTTTGTGAATGCGTGAAGGTTTTTATAAATATGAGGAAGGTTTGTTTTCAATGAAACTTGCTTGAACAAATGTATTCCTTTAAACAATTATAGTTTTTTAGTCTCAAGTTCTTAGCTCTGTGTGTGAGGCATGTCAGTTGAGCCTTGCACGCTAACAGCCGTTGAACTAACTGCTTTATTTGAGGCTGTGGAGAGCTCTTTTTGTCTGATTAATCAACCTATCGTAATTGCATGTATTTTGTCTGGGTTTAAAACTTTTTTTGTATCAGATATTGATTATTCTTGTCACTGAATCTGGATAATTTTGGTTGCCAATCTTTTTTGTTCTTCGGTTATCGTTTTTTTAATTGTTAAAAATACAGTGTTGGGTTCTTGTGATGGTGTTCACACATTTTTTTATTTCATTTTGTTCCTTGATTGTAGGCAGGGTGAGAACTGCTCCATGTTCCCTGGTTAATGTTAATACTTGGTAAAATAAAATTTTACCAAGTATGTTGAGTTTTTGTTGTTTTTTTTTTCTTAATTTTTTTTTCTTTGAACGCAACAGGTCTCATCGCTCATCTTTGTGATATATACCCACACATAACTCTTAAAATAGATGGAAGCTTACTGTTATTCGTAAAAATTGAGGTCAACGTGGCACTGTGACAGCAATTTTTCGATTCTGCTTTTCTCCATCATTTTTAGAGTATTTTCTGAAATTGTGTGGTATGTAGATATATCTCCTCGAGCGTTACGAATTTTTATTGATAATTCTTGGATTGTTCGAGTTTTCCTGATGACTGCTCTTTTATTAACCGATATTCTCGCCGCTCTTCTGGGTTTACCATCTGCATGCCTGTTTTTTTTTTTTTATCGTTTTTGTCTTCATCAATCTTCACCGTTCATCTTCATTTCAACAATCATCTTCATCTGTATCATCATGATTATCAGTCTGCCTTTGTCTTCGTTATCATCATCATTTAAGTCATCGTAACTGTCGTCATTTCCTGTCTTCAACATGATCGTCATGATCATCACTCATCACTTCATTCAATTTTGTCAAGTGTCTTCGACAGCATTTTCATGTGTTGTTCTGTTGATTTGGGAAAATTTGAAGTGAACGGGCGAGTGAACTTTGCAGATATCAAAAAACGTTTTGGTCGAGGGACTCGGTTCAAAGGTAAGAGCTGAGTAGTTGACGATGCTCGTACGCCTATATATATATAATATATATATTGTGTTGTATTAGGAGCGTTAAGACTGACTTCGCACGACCCTCTATGGGAATCTGATCGCATTAATAACTAGAAATGCTTTCTCACGGACAGGCAGAGTAGGAGGAACTTCTGTCGTTGTTGAGCAGTGCTTGTTAGTATTGTGATCTAATTAGGGAGAGTCGGTGTTCAGGCAAGTCACGTAATCCAGCATGCCTGCTCCTCTTGCACACGAGTGCGGGTGTGTGTGTGTGTGTGTGTGTGTGTGTGTTTTTCATGATGTCCAACAGGATTAACCCGACTGAGAGAATGCTCGCCTGGTATGATTTTGCTTGAACGTTTTAAGGTAGCTACACGCTGATTGTGGAAAAAGTGCCCAGCGAAAGACATACACTCCGGTTGTTGAATGCTGATTTTATGTTGACAGGTTAAGTTCAGAAGTGAAATTGCACTACATGTGAATCATTGTGTGGCCTTGTGGGGCCGTGGTCGGTTTTAGGGCCTAAAACGGGATTATTGGTGGGTGGAATTGACCAGAATTACACAACAACAAAATCTGTTGTGTTTTGTGATATTATTACAAATCGCCAATTCTCGCTCTTTTCTGACAGACATTGACTGAAATCCAAAATGGTGACTATCAATTAAATACTCTTGAAATATCACTTAAATTGTTATCTACTTGCTGAGTGGGATTTAGCTCGGCTGGCAAAGTGTCGACTCGGAGCACTGAGGTCGTGAGTTTGAATCCATCAGGAGGCTGGTCTCGACCAATTTTCTCGCCAATTTTGTCACTTTAAGGTTATGTGTATCTATCATTAAATTTTTTTCTTGTGAAATAACTAGCGACTATCAAACCATAAAGTATATATTTTCAGACCCTAAGATTCAAGGCAAATCTATTTGAGTCATTCTCAACAGTACGTGCCATGCACTTGTCATAAAAATGGTGTTTTGTGAATGGTACATCGATAAGGCAAAAGTCCTTTGATCAGTGTTCATCAAATTTTTAGTATCAAACTTTGATACAAATGCTCAAAAACTGTCTGTGATTTTCCATAACTGAAACGGATTTTTTAATCTCACAATATGTTCAGTGTTCTATACTTTTCTAAGGGGAGTGTGACTTGTTTTTGAATGGAACGTGAAAAATGTGAAAGCTCTAGTAAAAAATATAAGACACCATTTTGACATTGAGAGATTGTGCTTTCAGAAAACATTCTAATTAATGAACATTTTCTCATAATACTCTCTTGCAAAGTTTGAAGTCTTGCCCAAACTGCTAAGTAGTAAAACTTTAAATACGTTTTTGTAAGCAGGTCACACAATTTATTTTTGGCGACGTAAAGCTAGCCTACCAGGTCATCTTAGAGCGGTTGACTGACATCATCAGTTATGCTCCAAACTCATTAGTTTGAAACAACATGGAAATGTTCGGCGAGTGTTGTGTGGCGAACTTTTGGATGTTGGATAGGTTTGGCAGCTAATTTATAAAGTTTTGGGGAATTCGTGACTGATTTTCTGTTTCAGATGAATGGGACTGTGTCAATGAACTTGTACATATATGGGACCACTAGTCTTGCATGTTCTCCACTTGTACACCCGATCAGGCAAATTTTATTATTAGGTTTGACTGTGTTGTAACAATTATCAATACTTAGAAGCTGTATTTTCAGACAAATGTTTCACTCTGAAGAGTGATTTGAATTGGGCCTTGCATTGCAGTATAAATTTGACGCGAGATTTAATTTCATCCAGTAAGAAAAAATATAATTGCGTGATTTAAAACCAAGATTGTCTGCAAAAAACTGTGATTTTTGATAGAAATCAAAATAGCTATTTGTTTCAAATTAAATTTATGTGAAATCCTTTTACATTATACTGCAGGTTCAACCCTTTTTATGAAATAGAATGTAATGCAACCGGTAATTCAGTAGTACACCTATACTAGAGTGCTATTTCACACACTAGTCATATGTTAATTTTTACGTTCATCACTTGAGCCAGGGTCAAGTTACTTTGACATCAAGTGCACGCTATGCCAACATAAACGAATGAAAAGAACTGATCCAGATGTAGTGTTACTGGGCAACACTCAAACCGTTATTTTCGTTTTCCCTTCAAATCTGTGTTCAGTCTGTAACAACCTTGAGATTGGCTGAATATTAACAACGCATGTCATTCTTTCACAGAGAGTCGGCGTTCCGTGGTAGACGATGGTATAATTGTTCTTGTTTTGTTGCTTTTTGTTTCGGCTTTGTCATTTGATGTTGCTTTTAATTTCCAATTTGCGTTTTACTTAAGCTAGTTCATATTTGCGATTGTCGTCGAGTGGAGGTATACTTTTCAGTCTGACAACTTGATTTCCACATTACAGCTGATGTTTATTGATCTTTCAAGCTGCAAGCTACTCCCTCAGGGATGATACTGAATCAATGTTAAAATCAAAAAGATGTTTTCTCCTTAAAGGAGTTGTTGGAAGTCTGTCAAAAGGTGGTTTCACCTTCTTGCTTTTTATACCTCCACATGTACACATGTGGATGCATATTGCCGTCATCACTGTCTGGGCATCGGCACCTGTATCTCATAAACCCGTGGTAGGATCTTCATGGAATGTGTTTCCATGTTTATGAAGCTGCCAAAGGATGAGGCCGGTTTCTGAATTGGCCCATCTACTACTGTGCCACCTAGTGGCTGTTACGCTGCCTCTGCATAACCCTAGGCTCTCATTGGATCTGTATGAAATTTGGGCAGACTGATCCTGTCAAGACTTTCAGGCCACAGCTGAGTACTTCTGCACCGCCTATTGGCAATGTTGCTGTTCGCTTGCCATCTTGCTCTGTGTTGTCCAAAAGGTTGGAAGGATGTTTGTGAAATTGGAGGATTTGACGAGAGCTTGGCTGGTGTTAATTGTTGGACAAATCCGACTATTCCACTTAGTTGCAGTTTTGTTTATTTTTTTGCACCTACTTAAAGATCTCCTAAGTTCAGTGAATGATTGTCATGGAATTCGAGTGATTTGTTCCTATTTATGAGAGCTGGGGTCAGTGGGCTGATGTTGATTTCTGGACTAATATGAATAACACTATGGCCCTGGTAGTAATTTTATTTTGTGTGCTTCAATATTTACCAAATTCAGTGAAGGCCCATCCTGAAATTTGACATGTGTTTCTTGGGAGGAGAGCAAGGCTAATGTTGAGTTCCAGACAGACTTGACTACTGCTACGCCCCTTGTGACGAAAGTACAAACTAAGCTGATTTTCACAAGGATCAACATATTGAGCTTCCTTGTGGAAATCCTACCATTTTCTGCTTGCGTTTGTAACTACAAAGTTCCTTGAAATTTAATAGATGTGTTTCAATTGGCAGGAAGACAGCTCCTGCCCATTTTCGCACAGCTTCGGCATGTTGTGTGCCCCTTTGTGACAGTTTTAGTATTTTGATGTCCATCAGCCAATTGGTTAAAAAGGCTCTGCATTCCGTAGACTCAGTTTCAAGATCTCTAGTGTTGCTCACATGTAGTGCTTGGAAATGTTTGAAGAAAATGAGCATGCGTGCTATGTTTGTGATGCGAGGCTCGATGTTTCTCTTGTTTCATGCTTTTAAACTGAAATACAGTGCTCTGCATTGATGAATCTGACATGGTGTGCTTGACTAACAAGTAATTTGTCACTTTTCCACCAGTTGCTGCATCGTTCGTTGGTCTGCCGTCAGAACATGAGACACGCATAGATTGACATTTAACCATGGCTGGCCGTGGACCCCCGCACCTGGCTAACCTCTGCACACCCTACCTGTTGAATTGTTACACTCTGTCGGCATCTGTTTCCGTCTTTCGTCGTGACCCTTTTCTCTTTGTTGGCAAGTATGCTGCACACGTTGGTTAAGTTGTGTTGCTGACATCACATCTTTTGAAAACCGGGTATCATTAACTGTCCTTGAGTTGGCATATTTGTTACTCCGCGGGCTGTTTAATTTTTTTTTCAAAATCAAATGCATCAATTCAAGGAATTAATGGATTGTGTATGCATAAAACGGGTTTTCATTCCGAGTACTTTAGTACACCAGTTCCCTTGTGTAACGTGATATGCCACTTAAGACAAGTCAGCTGTGCTAAGGTTTATAGGCTCAGTTGCGCACAAGTGGCTCGTACATTAGATGACAGAGTATACTTTTGAGGTTCTCTGCCACAGTTAGTGCTGTGCTATAGTCGACGGTAAAGTAGACTTCATGTCATGGGGTATTACGTAGGTCAGGCTTTCTTTTCAGTAGACAAACTCTGTGACTCAAATTGTGCCAGCTCGATTGACCCAATGACTACCCGGTTTGCAAAAGAAATTTACCAACGCCGTATTAGTGTGCAGTATTCTTGTCTTTAATTTGCATGCTTTGTCGTCTTCTGAAACAGTACGTAAACCTTGGCATGAGCAAGTTAATGACATCCGCATAGCTTCTCACAATGCACACCCTCACACAAATATGGGCTGTAATTCATGAACCAAAAATTTGTGAACAGCGTGATTTTGCGTGCACACCGTGCTGCTAAAGGATTATTGATTGAATGGAGAATAAAAGTGAAACATGGCGTCGACATTAACATACGTGGCTAGGATTTACTTCAAGTAGGCTGTTCTCCTACCTGTTTCTCTGCAAACATCTTTGTATCTCATGCACACCCTGTCTTTTTCTTTTCAATGCGGTTCCTCCTTCGACTGGGCTCGTGCATGACACTCGTCAGGCCAGTCGCGCTATGGTAAGTGGCACCGCGGTCTCGGCCGCTGCCTGCTGCATTCGACCTCTCATCCCACCAACTGCCCGTGGATTAACATCTATTTCTTCTCTGCAGTTTGTAAGCGTGCTGCTACCCGTTACTAACCAATGTAGATCTTGCATTACTCTCTCTTCCGTTTTCAGGGCATAGTTGCCGATGCTGTAAGCTTGTCAGTTCTCGACATAGTGCCTTGAGTGTCTGCTACGCAACTGGCTTGAAGAAATCACCGAATCTAGCTTTGCTCTCCACACTGCCTGATCACACGTGGTTGGCCTTCCGGAAGCACACTTGTGTTTTATTTCCAAACCATTGCCCACTGATGACAAACCGATTTGCCTGCCTACTAAGACCATTCACCTCCTCACCTGTTGGTTGGTGTAGTACATCTGCTGCCTAGTGATAACATTTCTGTCTTGTTTCTTCTTCCCGCAGGAGGTGACGTGGACATGTCAGGTACTGGACGTGTTCGTGAACGTTTTTTTACAGCCGGCCACCGGCTCTGTGCTGTTCAATCAGATTTTACCAATCTCTCCTTAGTTTGAACACTTAGTTCCTCTTACCTTCGTTCTGTTTTGCGTGTGTTATTAAACGAGGACACGGCTGCGTGTGTCGATGTGTCTCTTGCATGGTGCATTGCGCCTAAGTTAGAAGTGCCGTGTTGAACTTTGCAATGCCTCGACTTTACGCACCTTTGGTTCGGGATAGGTTCTAGTTCGTTTGTTTCTTATGAATTTAGGCGTGTGGTTACGTCAAGGTGTGTTTGTGTTTCTAATTAGTTCTTTTGTAGATGAGTAGGGAGACTAACACCTGTTTTGACAGCAAGATGTATTAGCAATGCACATCTACACAGTCACTGGTAGTATACTGTTTTGATGTGATGGCGTGCGTGAGTGAATGCGTGAACATGTGAATTTGAAAGAATGCCCATCTAAGGCATCTGTTGATCTAGTTCGACTATCGTCTGTAAAAATGCTTTCTCTTGAGTCTTTTCTGGTGGATAACTTCAGTATTCATTTTGCAGTTCTGTGTTTTCTTCTCGTAACGTTGGTGAACCCTGTTTTGCCTTGAGATGTTAGAGGCCGCTGATATTTTCCACCTGTTTTCCACAGGTGGCGCAGTTGCCGCACGTAAAGAAGTCATTAGGAACAAGATTAGAGCTATCGGGAAAATGGCCCGTGTGTTCACTGTTCTCAGGTAAGCCGGTGTTTATGTTTTCGCTTCTTCCATACACACAATTTGTGAATAGATTGGCTATATATTAGAAGTGCATATTTAAGAATCCTACAGTGGAACAATCTAGCTTTTCATTCTTGTTATTGGACATTCATCAAGACTAAAATAAACTGTTGACCACAGAGAAACCTTCCGTCTCCCAGTATTGACTTGTGTGTGCCTGTATGGTGTTTCCTGAACAGCTGTTGTTCACTTTCTTTGACTCTGACACTGTTGATGTTTCAAGTGACATAATTGTGGCATGTGAACATTGAGCGTTTTGCTGTGGTGTTGCAGGGAGGAGAGTGAAACAGTTCTCCAGCTCAAGGGTCTTACTCCTAATGGTTTGCTACCAGTTGGTGCTCTCTCTGGCGGAAAAGACACCATCAAGAGTGGTATGTTACACATAGCATTTGATGATCCTCAAATGTGCATTCAGTTGTTGCCCAGCTTCCCTTAAGAGTTACGCACGTTGTCGTGGTTCCTGTCGGTATCGCGGAAAAATCGTGTCGCCTCGGGCTGGATAATTTGTTGAGGGTGGTTAGTTGCTCAAATGCGTCTAGGCCAGCGCTTCGTGTAATATCCACCTTGTTCAGTTTATGCTTTGGAGGTACTGCGTCTTAACAGGCTACAGTAGCATTGTCAAAGTTAAGGCTAAAAACTGAAGCGAATCGGACGCAGTTTAGGGTGTTAATCATTTTGAAATTAGCATACTTTTTGTTGCAAAATGTCTCCTGATATTTAATGACGAGGACCTTGGCAATTTTTCAAAATCTTTGTGTGTGCACATTGTCTCTTGTATGATTTGGATATCAAAATTATTTCGCTGTGTTCTCCGTGTCAGAATTTGTGGCAGTGAATTGATTGTACCAAGTGCTTTCATGGAAATAGCTGTTATCTATACTAATGAAATAATTTGCAAGCAGCAGCTACAACCCTCTGAAGAATCCCTGCCAGATAGATTATTGCTGTTACATTTTGCGATAAAAAATTATCTTTTCATCCGGACTACTGTTGATTTATTACATTACGTTACCTGGACAACCTGTCTCCTTCGAATGGGTATAGCAAATAAAAAACTTCCTGTACAACTCTTTAATTATAGATTATTCCTGATGTTATGACGATTAATAGGCTGCTCCAACAACGTCTGTAATAAATCAACTGTGAAATGTGTTCCGGATGAATGAATTTCCTTGGTGTTCTAACATTTTTCATGTTTTTAGGACAGGTTATACAGTGAATGTTCAGTCTTTTCAAGCCATAGTACGGTGAAATTCATATTAGTAAAATCTGACTTATTTGAAGGACCGAGTGCACGAATTAGAACAGTCGTGCCATTCTTTTTAATACCTTTCTAAAGCACTTGGAGAGTGCAAACCTCTATCAAGACATCGCAATTCTGTCCATTACGCTATTGGAGTGAAAGATGTGCAAAATGTTAAACCGACTTTCAACTTGTGTCATGTGGACAAACTTTGGCGCATGCACGCCGAGCCTTTTTGTGACAACTCACGATGGCATTTACTTTAATTTTGTTTTGACAAAAATAAATTGATTTTTCTCAATGTATTAGCATTTAATCGGCTGCTGTGTGGTTGCAAAACATTGTATCATTCCTAAAATGTGATTGTACCTTTTATCTATTCCAGATCCTCTCCTGTAAGTTTTATCAATTGTCTCCGCATTGTTTTTAGTTGAAACCTGGTGGTTTACTGACTGACTGACATACAATCGAAAGACCAAACACAGCCACCTTCCATGGATTACATAACACACAAGAAAATTTGATAATGACTTAAGCTCCACCTCAGTCATTATCTCATTTTTCCAGTCTGAAAACTAACATTTTGCCAGTCAATAGTTATATTTAATCACTGAAGACACGGCTTTTTATTATTGCCCGATATCTAATTTGATCAAGAATCTCTTTACACAAGCCCCCCCCCCAATAGGTGATGTTTTCAGTTTAGGTTTTCAGTAGTTCATCTACGTGTATCAATTGCCTTGCATGACGTCAATATTCTCTACTTCCAGCACTTAGTGGTTTCTCCCCCATGCACAAGATCAGCGGCTTTGATGAAGCCAAGTGTCTGGACAAGGTCAACGAGCGCATGCCTCCGCGGAAGGACACCATTCAGAACAACAAGACTGATAAGTCGTGAATGGAGATGCCTGTGGTGTGCGGATGTTAGCTACGAGCGAGAGATTGGACGTTTGCGGTTACACCACTTAGCAATTGCACGTAGCCCGCACAAACAAGTTAGTTCTTTTGTCTGATTCTCTTTCACACGACTTTTAGTTAGCAGTTGCACATGTTGGGGGAGGGGCTGATTTCCACTTGTCATTGGTGCACGTCAAGTGTTGTAACCGCAAACATCTCTCCGTTCCGTGGGAGCTGGATGACAGTGAACTGGGTCTGCGGGAGGCCCAGCATTGTCGACATCAAGAACTTGGGCCTTGTGCCACGAGGTCTTATTTATTTGCTTTAATTGGAGAATGTTGTACCACTTTGAATATTTCGTTGAACTGTTCTTGTTAATTTGAGACACTCTACCGACCCGCCTTAGTCGTGGGATAAAAGACAGGCATACGTGTACCGAGAGCTTGATGTCCTGCAGTGCGAGTGTATTGTAGATACTGGTCAGGTTCCACGTTTTCCACGGACTGTTTTGTACTTGTTGTTATTTTCGACAATTGTTGGGTGTTACGATGACTCCTGCTAATGCAGGAATGCAAGCAGTTGTTTATGCCGGGCAGTCCTCATCCAGTGTTGCTCATGTGAAGAGAGACAGTCGTGTGACCCAAAGCAGAAATGCCATAGTCCTTTCCAGCTGACCTAGTCAGTCCCTCTTTAAATTGCTACTGACATGACTACAACAGTTGTGATTGTTGCTCAGAACCCAGTTTTCTGAGCTTGTATATGGTGACAGATTTCGTCTGTTGCCGCGAGCTGTCACAGTTTTCCGGGAACGCGTAAATTTCAACAAGGTCAAAAGAGTTACCATAGGTGCAATACGTGATTTCAGGGAGCTCGAAGTCTACTCTCTTTTTCCTTGTTGATGGCTGCCCGTTGCTACTAAGTCTTTCGCTGGCTCGTCAGCAGTACTTAGTGCTACAGTTTCCCTGGTTGTGAATAGTGAACCCTGAGTAGTGAACCAGCAGCTGGGTAGTCCCTAGCCATTAGCACGATTTATTATTGAAGTTTTAGGTGTTGTCCGTTTGGTTGCGGTGTTCAGTAAACGACTCAGCGAATGCCTCTCGTTCTAGTGTAGAATTTTTAATCTTTGAAATTTGTAAGATTTTCATTGGTGTTTGTTATTTATTCTCAACAGACATCTGCTGAGAAATTAAGTTAACAGTTTGTTTTTTCTATTTTTTGCATTGCTGTATTATTGTCGACAACTTGTGTAAAGTTTGACATTATTGAGTGGTGGTCAACTCAGCATACTATGAATCCATACCTGTATATAATTGTCTTATTTAAATATGTGTATTTTTATATGCACATATATTCAACAAGAACTTCAATCTAACCCAGCTGTGAATAGTCCTTTATCTTTCTCCAACCCCTTCATATTTGTCTGACTGTTATTGTTGTAAATCATGCATGTATTCATAATTGTAAACATTTCTGTGTTACAAAATAAACTGGGACAGTAGTTTGTGGTTATTTTCACCACTGTATTGGTCATTGATTGTAGCTGTCAGTTGCCACAGCATGCACCTTATGTAGTGGTATAGGAGTGGGTTTCTTCTGTGTAGGCAGGTGTACACACCTGGACAAGAACACCCCAATTTGTGGTTATGCATACCTGAACTCTTTACTTTTGACAATTGCACGGGTAGCAATGCTCATCACTGTCTGGTACTGTAGTAGGCAGGTGGCACATCCAGGCCATACTGGCGTGCGTTCAGTAGACGCTAGGACCTACGCTAGGACCTAGCTAAAACCTAGTTAACACCACGTGTTCTCATTTAAAATACACGGCAATATCTCACATAATCTCGCGAAGTATTGCTTTTTAACGAGGCCCTAGTTACTGAACGGGAGGCTGGTCTGCATTCTCTCTGTTACTATGGCTTAGTGATTTTCTAATCCTAAATAACCAATTCACTACATAAGGACATCTGGAGATAGAATGGCGAGGTACCTAAAGGGGGGGGGGGGGTGGGGGGGGCAGAACGGTTTCATTGGTTTAGTTGCCCAGCAGCGGCAGAACAAGCATTGATGAAGTGGTCTCGTTTTCTTCACTCTGTCGACTATGAAAAGTTATGTTGTTTTACATCAAAAGCCCTGCAGGTGAGCACAGAAACTTTATTCTGCCTTGTTTTTGGGCCCTTTCTCTGAAGAGCAAGATTGGCTATGATAGAGGGGACAAAAAAAGAATTGTCGCTTTTCACCATAAAACTACTCTTCCGACGTGCGAGATAAGCCAATATATTCTGAAAGCTAAGTCCTTATAGATTTCAAAGCTACTGTCAGTCTACCAGTTTGCAATTCTGGGGCCCTTTCTACGAAAAACTGACTTCGCTGAAACAAATATTAAATTTCAGCTATATTAAGATGAAACTTGTCTCGAGTCCGTCTCAAGGGAAAGATCTTGAGTTTTTTTTTACTCTTATGTTTGCCCCACTGGCCGGATCAAATCTTAGACTTCAGTCAAAAATGAACGTAAGTCAGTTTCCTGGAACGGACCCATGGCTTCTTTGGGGGCTTCTAGAAATCGCAGCCGATTTCTCAGTCCCTACTTGACAATGAACAAATGCAACAGCACTGGTGTTTCTTTTCCCGATTCATTCTTCTCTCCGCTAACATGTTCTCTGT
The DNA here is from genome assembly GCA_002633005.1 of Phoronis australis. NCBI lineage: Eukaryota > Metazoa > Phoronida > Phoronidae > Phoronis > Phoronis australis. The sequence goes on along the minus strand of NMRA01000024.1, from coordinate 339,094 downwards.
TTTGACTAGCATCGTCTGCTTTTCTTTGTGGCGAGGGTAGGTCTTTTTGTGGTTTCCGTTACCGATCGTCTGATAACTCGTGACGTTTTCGCAATCCATTGACTGAAGTATTAGTGGGTCGTGTAGAACACATAGGCGGCGCAGCACTGACATAAGTGGGAGTCTGCAGCCCATGTAATAAGATCATTTTAACGAGAACTGCATGGACAGCTGAAGGCAGTTGAAATGGATTTGGTTTTTATTCCTGCAAGCTGATAACAGAAACATTCACGTGTTTGAAGCCCACAGAGCTGATTTCTGAGTAATGACTGGGAAATACATTGTCAAACAAAGCCTCGTAAAAAATAATACTCTCGTGAAAACTATGATTTGTCGAGGACAATGACCATGATGCTCGTCGGGCGCAAGACGTGTGTGTCATGCGCGCACCCAGCCTAAAAATGGGGGGCTCGAATTTTTGAAAATGTGGGCCTTTTAGCTAAGATTCACAGCTATACGTTCAGAGCTGTGATTTGTGAATTCGCCGAATTTTGGTAGTTCTCGTTGTATTTTATGTGGACTTTTGTCTCGTTTTCTACTCTCTTCGGATTTTTTTCTCTGAGGCGGACCTTTTTCCTCACTTCGCGAAATGGGGGACTCATTCGAATCGCCGCCCTTTTCGCCCTTGGTGCGCGCATGCGTGTATACCGTAAGGGCACCAACACCGTGAGCTTCCCCAGCAAAACTTATATGACTGTACCAAACACTTGATGGGTGCGTAAATACCATACGTAGAGTTAATTAACGACTACATTTATGTAAAGTGATATTTCCATGTGCGTTTTTTGAAAATCGAGTCCGCGGGTGTGTACGTATAGTTGCTTGCTTTTCCAGAAAGACTCAAGAGAATCCACCTGAGATGAGAAACTACAATGCGGTATTTGTTTTTTTCCTACTCATTGTTCGACAAATCATGGCGTACTTATGATTTTTGGCTAATGCGGGCGGACGTTCTTTTCTTTTAATCAGCGAGGACATATGTCTCAAGTGATGAGTTGGGGACTGAGAGGGGTCAGACCAGAACCATCTATAAATTTTGACCCTATAAGACGAGGTGTGCCAATTTGAGCAACAACTAAGCCAAAAACTTATGCCTGTAAACGAACCCGCGTCATGGGAACTGACGAAGGTGTTGACTAACACAGAATTACGAATTGCCGAGCGAGTTATTAGTTCAAAAAAGCACAGTTGGTCCTTGTCTGTATTCTTGTGACCTGGGTAGAGTTCAGTAACGCTTGCACCTCGCTAGAAACAATTTTAAACGGTAACACGTCACTTTGGCTAGTTAGCGAGGTCCTAGCAGTCCTAGCGTAGCGTTACTGAACTCTATCCTGCCATCGTCGACTAAAAATAACGTTACCGCACCAGTTTCAGCCAAGATCTTTTTGAAAAGTTGTACAAACTGAATGCACGAACGCAAGGGAAGCAAGGCTGGAAAGGCGATAAATGTGAAAAATGCATCGTTTTTGTTTATCTCGGATGTATTTCTTTTTGAAAGGGTCAGCCCAACTAAAAATACTGTACCACCGCCTCAATTTTCAACTGAATAAAACACTGGAACCAAATATGCTTTTGTGGACATAAATTGTACGTGCTTCACTGTTTCATCCAGAACAACCACTATAGGGTCTCTCAGAATACGTTCACTCATAAAGTGAATTGATCGGTTACAGCTTAGTATATTATCATAGATTTACTTCCGTCGCCAGTCCTTATTTTTCTCTTCTGTACAACCTCTGGTGACATTCGTTTCCGGTCGTACACAAGTCCGAAATAAGCTAACAAGTCCAAACCAGCCGTTGTTATGTTGAAAGTCCATCCATATTCGCTTGTCGAATAGTCACTTGGAAACGTGTGGTGGTAGTTGTGGAAACCTTCGCCAACAGCTAAGAAGGAGACGATTATGTTGTCGACCGGATTTATCCTCTTGTCGTACGGCTTCATTCCCCACAGGTGAGCCACGCTGTTAACCAGCCATGTACAATGAAGGTTGACACAGTAACGACCCACAGAACACACGAGGAAAGCGTTGATCAGGTGTTCGTCCCAGAAATACCAAGCGACCCAAGTAGGCACGAGAAAACTCAAGGTGATCGACAGTGGAATGAAGTATCTGAAAATAGATTTGACAATACAACGGCTCTGAAAAGGAAGCTTTATTTCAAAACCGGGTTAGCGCTGCAAGATATGGTGCAACTGCATGTGTGACAGACATAATGGCTTCAAAAGGACTCTAGTAAACCTTTCACGTTGTCGCGCATTGACAAAGTCGAGCTAGAAGATAACTAACCTACTTAGCGAACATTTGCACATCGATATACTTCTCACAATCTTACCTTACCTACCGGCATTTTTTAATATCATTTCCATTCCATTTCCGCAATTGTCGATTACGCGTCTAACAAATACTCAAGGCAAGCGATGCAAATGAAGGCTCCAGTAGTGCCGGTTGTATGAAACAGTCCCAAATAGAGATTCAACTAGGTTCCCTAAATGTGCTATTGAAAATAAGTATAGGGATCTTCTCTTTTAAGGACTAAGTTAGTCCGGGAGCCAGGGGGCTGAACCTGGATTTGCCGGATGAACTTATTTTCTTTGCTGTTGCATGTATCCCAGGGTTAAGTAACCATGATTTGGGGGGGGGGTGACCGTTCGCAACCCTTGAGCTTTATTTCGAATATGCAAATTAAGGTTGCCATTATGCAAAATTCTATTTATGTTTATAATTTCCTTACCAAGCACTGCAGCCAGATAATTTTGACGTTTTTACCCATGTTTTCATGGTCAATGAATGTAATAGTGCAAGTTTTTAGGTGAATACATTGTCAATTCACATAATTTATGCAAATTAACGCTGCCATTATTCAAAATTTTTCTTTTGCTTATAGGTACTGTACCAGGCACCACAGATGAACTATCATGATGATATTTGCACCTATATTCTTTTGGTCAATTAGATTAATGAAATAGGTTTGCATGTTGTTGCATGATAAATTAGCATAATTTATGCAAATAAAGGCGGCCATTATTAAAAATTCTTTTTCTGCTTGTAACTTTCACACGGGGGCGGTTCATGTAGATTATTTTCGTATATTTACCATGAATTTAGTGTAATCTCTCATTACATCATAAATATAAATAATCTGTAATTTATAACACACATTACAAATTATAGTTTTGTTTGATACCCAGGGAAAATAGTAGATGACCAAATTGTTTAATTGCATAAACCCAGGACAATAACCTATCGAATCAGGAGACCAGTCAGAAGACGAAATGCTAATTCAACACTTGGAACGTGAGTACACTACAGTAAAACGTGCCCAAAATATTGTGCGGGATAGAAAATTGACACTGCAATTTTATCTATTTGAATTTCATGGAACCTGACCTTTGCAACTACACCTAATCATCACCAGTATGCAATAGGAGCGAGTTGTACACCATGCGGAATGATAGATGGTGAGAGTGATTTGTTTATGACATCTTTCTTCCCTCTATAGTCCTCTGGATCTAGTGGTGGTGACATTCCGCCACATGACTGATTGGTAATGGGCTCTGTTTACATTTACATTCTCTGTAAATGCCTCTGCTGCCGGTGACAGTTTGAAGGCGGACATATATTTCTTGCCACTTCTCTTTCCCATACCGGTTCATGGCATCTTCCTGATTCTCTTCATTCCATAACAGCCACACATACATTTAGTGGCCTGTTTCATGACATTGGAAAAACTTGCATTAAAAGTACCGATGGCAGACAGGTTATGTTCAGCCTTCAATATTTTAACAATGGACCCCTTTCCAACTCCACAGTAGCATGCCACCGTGTTACACCCCTACAGCGCATGGGCAGGGAGGAGATCATCACAACATCGCTACATGTTTCCACTGCTAACTTTATGTCTACGACTGTTCTACGCTTTCTAGGTGATTTCATGGTTGTGGTATTTGAAGCAGTTCCTTCATTTCACGTCCTGTTACACAATAATGGAGCTGGCTTCTTCATGGGTTGTCTCCAATGTCCTTGTACTATACTAAGGGACAAGGATCATCATCAGTGATTATCTAGTTGTGTTCCTAACGTACTGCTGGCCATTCTCGAAGTCTGAAAACATTGCCTGCCCCATTCTATCTGGCAGTAATCTGGCTGCAGTGCTTGGTAAAGAAATTATAAGCAAAAATAGAATTTTGCATAATGGCGACCTTTATTTGCACATTTTAAAAAATGCTCAAGGGTTGCGAATGGTCACCCCCTAGATCATGATTAACTATGCCTAGGCTACATGAAACAGCAAAGAAAAAATACTTTATCGGGTAAATCCAGGTTAAGTAAGAAAACAGCATTTGGCTCCCGGACTAAGTCCCAGGTATTTTGATTGAATTAAGGGCTCAGTTTTAGTTATATTTATTTATTGGAACATGCCATTAGTCAAGGAGAAACCCACAATAAAGATAAAATGATAGGGAAATATTACATCTGTGAGTAAAGAACGAAGCAAATACGCAACAAGAGCAACGCGGAGCGTTGAAATGCGCCCACGAACGCATCGCAATTGGCGTGTTTTTAGGGGTTTTTGTTTGAAATGGCCACTAGATGGCGCAAAATACATCAAACCCTTCTGAAAACAAGGAAATGTCGTCGTTTCTTTAAAGGAAAGCCATTTACCAAATTTCATTAAAATTCGTGGAGGAACTTTAGAGAAACAGAGGAAAATGAAAAAAATGTAATTGCTACTAGGGGGCACAGTGTTCGTCGGATCCGTTTAAAAGTCGTCGTCTTCTCTTATTAATTTCATATAAATACACGTGCTAAATTTAATAAAGATCCTGCAATGAAAGGGCTTAGGAGATACAGGTATGGGTGCAAAAAAACAATACCACCACTAGGACGCGCTTCAGTACTCGAAGTCATCGGAAAATCATCGCCAACCGTAACCTTCATAGAGAGAACATACATCCCAACTTTCACAATCATCCTCAGCGTGGTTTGGTTAACAGAAGGAAGGACGCCAAAAACAGACTCGAAAACAACAAAAATGGCCACTAGGTGGCGAAAACTACGAATCCATCTCAAAACGGGAGGATAGCGTCCTCTCGCTAATAGATATCTATGTGCCAAATTTTATGGAAATCCGTTGAGAACCTTTGAAGATACTGCCACTAGGGGGCATGCCGGTACACCGATCGGCGAAAGTCGTTTGTCGTCCGTTGTCAACTTCGTATAAATAAATTTGCTAAATTTAATAAAGATCCTGTAGAACGTTTAGGAGTTACAGCCATGGGCGCAAAAACAAACAAAACTGCCACTAGGAGGCGCCACAGTAGTCGAAGTCGTCGGAAAATCATCGTCAACTGTCTTTCACATAGACCCTATTCACGCCGACAGGAGGCGCGTTCCAAAACGAGGCTCGCTACGATAGCTCTGTTAGCTTATCGGCTTAGGAGTCTGTGTTTCAGTCCATGTTGTTCCCCGAACGGCTAGAAAAAATACGGACACGCTTCACAATCTCTAAAGACGTTTAGATTCGGAAGCGTTGGGTCGTTGCCATACGCCGACGAAGCAAAATAAATAAATAAATAAATGTTTTCGAAAAGTTAGATCATATTTTGTGGCGTCTCGGTCAGTTGTCAAGCATCATAGTAACGACCGGAGAATGGGCCAGCCAGGTTGTATTTTCATGACAACGGATTTAGGGGGGGGGCCTAAAATTGTATCAGATCCCATTTTTGAGTTCGGGTGCGAATTGCTGACTAGCACACGTGCGCAACCAGGGGGTCTTGGGGGTGAATAAACAACGCATGGGCGCTGAATGAACCCCGTTTACCGTTTTTTTTTAGTCAACAGGTCCGCAAACCCAAGAATTCAAGACCCCTGCTTCCCCAGATTTTAGGCTGGGTGCGCGCATCTGCCGAAATGCTGCTTATTCCTGTGCCTGTCCCTCCCCCTAATTCAAAATCCTGGATCCGCCCCTGCTACGGGTTGAAACATTATAAATTTTCTTTCCAAAAAGGACAGAGCCCTCAATCCCTCAAATTTAGGGCCCAATATCGGCCCTATTCCCCTCTCAAAAATATTGAAATATCACGCGAAATTCCCCCCACGAGGCACAAAAATTCCCCTAGTGAAAAATCTCTCTGAGTTCACATAACCTGTAACCACACAGGTGACAATTTTTAAGAGCACAAAAGGCTACTTTAAAATGAGACAGAGCCTATGAGAGCTTGCAACAGGGCGGGGGTGCTATTGATGGTGATCGGGAGGTAGACTGTTCCCGCCCTCACTCGGCGAAAAAATCGCCTCTCAGTAGGCACTAGCACCTTTCCCCTCGGATGAACGAGGTTTCTGCAGAAACATGATAACTATGATTTCATTGTCCAGTTAACTGAAATTGAGTTCTAAAACGAGGTTACGTTTTGGACGAACGAATTAGGTGTTTTAATTTTAAAATTCAACTTGGTCCAAATTGATACTTGAAATCTAACACATGAAATAGACGTAAGAATTATTACAACCAAGAAAGCAGAATTGATGGTCAAATAATTTTTATTTTCAATTACGAGTCTGGTTTATTATTTTAATAAAAAATATATTTAATAACATCAATTATTCTTTCAGATCAATGACAAATCAACTGTTAGTCCCAGGGAGTGCATAGGATCAGGCTATGCTTGATTTTAATATTCTTGATCAACAAATTAAACCAGATGTGACTAATTGCACATGACAGCCACCACTGTCGAATATGTCTTCAACTCGTCAACAATACGAGCAGATGACCTGGTCCGCGTAGAAAGTATTTTGATCAACAATTTACAAGAAAAAAGTAACCCTGCATTCAGCATAATACCTAATCCGTAACACTACGATCGCCGCAATTTGGTCATATTTACTTTTCATGTTTCGAACCTAGTTTTCCGAGAAAAATTAAACCCTTTCGTCAGACAACTCTTTGACGCTTTAACTTGTTCTCTAATGTAATTTTCTACGTCTGTGTGGTTTAATTGTTGACACATTATTAAAATTCAATATCCAGGTTGGACTCAAAAGACCGGCTATTTAACTCACGCAATGTCTACTTTCGCTTTGTTTATCGCAGTGAGCCTCGCTTTGGATTTTAATGTCTGCCGCGTGAATAGAGTCTATAGTAAGAACATACATGCCAATTTTCACAATCATCCTTAAAGTGGTTTGGTTGTAAGAGGGGCGGACGCCAAAAAAACGACTCGAAAACAGTAAACATGGCCAGTAGATGGCGCAAAATGCTTTGAATCCATATGGAAAGGAGAGGATAGCGTCAACTCATTAATAGATGCCTACGTACCAAATTTCACGAAAATCGGGAGGACCTTTGAAGATACAGAGGGAAACTAAAATTGCCACTAGGGGACTGAGTGGTATTCGGGTCGGTCCGAAACTCGTCGCTCTCTGTCGTCAACCTCATAGGAACATTCTTGCCAAATTTCAATAAGATCCTGCAAGGGGCTTAGGAGATACAGCCGCGGACACCGGACGCCCAGACAGAGATGACGGCAATATGCAACCACATCATAAATATATGGGCGCATAAAAATAGGGAACTTAGTGGAGCCCTTATTTGGGACTGTTTCATGCAACCGGGCACCGCACTCTTTTTAAAAAACATAAAGTTTCTCACCAACATGAGCGGGTGATCCGCAGCGCTCGTTGGGGGTAATTGGCAGGGGGGGGGGGGNNGAGGGCCATGGCCCCTCCCAAAATTCTCCCAGATACCATTTGGCAGTACGGGGTGAGAATTGCTGACTAGCATATGCGCGCACCCTGGGGAGCTCGGTGAGTGAATGCATAACGCATAGGCCTTGAACAAACCCCGTTTACATTTTTTTAGTAATAAGGTCCACGAAACCAAATATTCGAGACCCTTAGGCATCCCTACATTTTAGGCTGGGCGCGCGCATGTGGCGAAATTCTGGTTATTCCTGTGCCCTGCCCCCCCCCCCCCTAAATCCTGGATCTGCCCCTGATTGCCAGCCGAGCAGGGTTTCCTTCGGTCAACCTGGATTCATTGCTCAATGACGCCTCTTTTCGAGACGCCTCAATTTAAGTCAATAACTTAATACTTTTCCACGACACGAGGCCACGTAGATGTACGTGTCTAGCTTCTGATTCTTAGGCCTCGTCTGGGTAGATTTTAAGCTTATACACACGTGATGTATTTCCACAATAGAGTTTTCGACAATCATGATCACATGGGCAGGAGCTATCGATAATCGGGCCCTGATTTTGCAGATACGCTGACGACTTCTTGGGATTTCCAAACCGAGCAGTCAGAAAAGTGGGACGAAATTGCCATCTTGTTGAATAATCTCGCACAAAGTGGAAAACCAACACGGTATCTTACAGACCTCAGGCTTTCAAAGGTTAATACCATGACTTCGATAGCTGTGGAACAATAATCCATCTTGCTTCTGTACCCGCAAGAGTCCTATTCCACGTGATCGAACGCCGCGCCGGCCATGACTCCCGTTTCGTCGCAAAACTGGGGCACGTTCCATATCGCAAGACATTTGTGATGAGAAATTTTCACTTATGGAAAGGAAATCTTTTCTTTCCCATGACTGACATTTTACAAGCTTCCGTGCAGCCGGCAATTTTGCTGGTTAACGTCAGTATTAGGGTCACTCGCGTACAACGTGTGACTTTGCCAACATGGTCTTAGCGGAATCCGCCACTGTCCCCTATTTAGGCCACCAACGAGTGCAACAGAACTGAGCACCTGTGCCACAGGTGGACACATCTCTATAACGTTTCATGAAGCTCATCGCTTTGGATGTTGTGATTGTCAAAGTAATGGATTCAATAGACCCTGCAGGTGCTGACCGTTTATGGAAGATGAACTAGCGTACGGACGAGATCGCTCAGTCAATTTTTAAAATATCCACAGCGGTTGTATGCGGGTTTACTTAATCAGAAGTTAATGAAGATTCCGCAGAGTGACCTCGGTGATCGTCTTGTACTTGGGTGTGCCACCAAGTCTACATAGCTTAGTGTTCTGGGCGTTTATATATAAGATGCTCAATTTGAACTGTGTATACTAAATTTTCTCGGGGACCATATCCGATTGTTTAATGTCTGCAAATACTTATTTAATTATTTCAATTAAAGTACTCACTTTCTCTGCCATACCAGTACAGGGTCGGCATAGAGGTCACTAAGGTCGATCTTCTTCCCTTTCTCTCGAACATCCGGGTGTTTTCGCACAAGAAGCCATCCCATGTGGGCAAAAAACACTCCACGTTTAGCGTTGTGGGGATCGGCGTCTGTCTCCGAAAATTTGTGATGAGATCTGTGATCTCGCGCCCACTCAATTATGTCATTCTGAAGAGGAAATATTTCGAGATTGTGTTTGAATTAGCCGAAGCTGAGGAGGAACTATATCTACAGGAAGCGGAAGTTCTCAATAATTTCTCAGTCATTCAGTTTATCTTTGCCGTACCTTGAACAGAAAACAGTCACGACTAACCAGAACCTTGGCTCGCGTGAAAAGAATGGTACGTGGATGCAGTGGAGGAATATAAACTCCCAACAGAACCTGTACCTTTCTGTTCATGATGGCTCTGAATCCGCGCATGCTTACTATTACAATTTTAGATATGGGTCCGATGCGAAGCTTCTCTTGGTATTGACAACTGAGGTGTCGCGGAGAGGTCAATGTCGACTTACCTGTCCGGATATACACGTCATAAAAACCAGCGCCAACCTGAGTGGGAGTCGAGCCTTGTAAGAACGATGAGCCCACAGGCGATGAGAGCCCATTGTTATTCCCCATCCACCCAGCAGAAAAGTGACAAATGCTGAAAAAGGTTGCTTTTTTACTTTACGAGACATCCCAGTCCATACAATGCCTAGACAATCTTCTGACGAAACTACCTCTTGGGGATTCTAACTTGAGATTTATTCCTTTTGAATATAAATTTATTGGAAGAATTTCTAGAAAAAATCATCAGATTCACTATTTCCGAAACACAGACAAAATATAAACTCTCAGCTTTCATCACAATACAATTTTCAAATTCTTTCCCCAAATAATTTACATGCGCTCAAAAAATTACCTATTAAACATTTCCAACTGCATAATCGCCTTGTTTTTTTTAAGTCATAAGTCAAAGGTCACATAATCTGTTTAAGGGAAATGTGCTACGTCTATATTTTGCCATACCAAATAAGGAGACGTGTTTTGCCTTTTGGGAGAAAAATCGACGAAAGAACGATCAGTTGACAGGCCGCTCTTTGAAATTTGAGTCTAAAGGAAATATGCTTTGACATCAACAGAAATTCCAAATCTTTACTACGAAACTGTAAAATACTTCTGTTTCAGTGGCAGAGAATCGCAGACTTGAATAATGCAATTTATTTTTTTGCGTTCTATGCCCTTTTAAAGTAAAAACTTTATTTTCTAGCTGACATGGAAAAATGAGTTCAAGGCCACCCAATTCCGAGTTGAATTGCTGAGTTCCTCTGTGGTCTCTATGATACTTTTTAACTTATCGCTCACCGCAGAGCAGCTACGAAATTCAGTGTGTGAAGTCCGGTGTCATAGTATTTCATTGTCATCGGGTACACCTAGTCTTTGGTTCTCGCTACCCAAGGAGTGTTTTTTCAATACTTTATTTCTGAAATGGTCTGTATGGTGTGAGAGATCTCTAAAGTCAAGTTTAAATGTCATCTCAATAAATAACTCACAATATGGACTTCGGACCAAAACAGCGAACAACCACCGGCCACGAGTCAACCCACACCGGGTGAGTCATACTTCCACGCAGATAGTGGCGAGCGACCTGCGCGCTGTGTTGTGGAGGATTTTTAGTTAGGGGGGTCCAGGGCAGTGTATTAGTCAGGATTTTGCCCGTCAGCCATTCGCAACCCCGAGGAGCCAAATAGAATCTGGGAAAATTTTAGGGGACCCCCTCTAAATCCGCCACTGATTAGCATGCATTTGCGGCAAAAAAAATCTTCAAATAGTAAATTCAATCTTGTACTTCACGGATCAATCCCAACTTCCATCAGCGTGGCATGATATGGATGGAGGCAGTGCCACCTAGTGGGATAAGTGTCCGCTTTTTACTTACGGTTTTGGGTTCGAATTCATGGGGACACACTGCTACTCCCTTGGGTCAGGTCTTTAGCTCCTCAGATCGGTTTCAACTATACATACATACACACACACACACACACACACACACACACACACACACACACACACACACACACACACA
>NMRA01000024.1:242642-326725 GCA_002633005.1 Phoronis australis | reverse complement strand
TTATGCAGTGGATAAAATTATAATTATTTAGCTCAAAAGCGTACAACGAGGTTGTTTTGTGTTAGATTTATTAAATGTTGACCTTTCAACTGTTTATAAGTCACATACCGCAGCCGGGAGCCTGGTGATGAGTAAAACTCAAAAGCGCCGCGTATTACAAAGCGAAGTGTCCTTTGTTGCTCACAAAAGATTTCGGTGGATTAATCGGCACAAGACCTGCATATGCATACGTATATAGCCCCATTGTATGATCTGTGTAGGCCTAACGGTAATAAATCTTAGCCTGTTAGTTGTTGCGGTTTTAGTCCCCGGCGGTCCTGTTTTGTGGTGGGGCGGTCATGTTTTTGGGTGCGTCAGTCCCATTTTCTGGTGCGGCGGTCCCATTTGATCCCCGGAGGTCCTGTTTAGAGGACCGGCGGTCATGTTGTTTCTCACCCGTATTTATTCCAAGCAGACTCCACAAGTTGTTTCTCAATCAGATAATGGGAGTGATTGCGTCACTGCAAAGTGCACGCCAGCATCTCGAGGTACATTTCGTCAATTGCGCTGCATGTCTCAATTCATTATGTAAATTACGTCACGTGGAAATTATGCATGTTAAGAGGTAGCGCCTTAAATAAAATTAAAAATCAAATTGGAACAAAATTTATTTTCGCTATTGCGATTGGGCGTATCACGAGTGGGACTCAAAATATCATGATTACATTTATTTTGAACATTGTAAAACCGCAATATTTCGACAAAAATGAATGCGCCCGGCCATAAAAATTAGCGTAATTAGAATATTTTAGCTACCTCCTACTCATAGGAGTGAGGGAAGCGGTAATTTTTGACGCTACCTTTAGTAGGAAATATTTTTAAGTATTGACTGTTGTTCCTGGCTTGCCGTGCATATTCTACGCCATAAGCATTGTTACTGTAAGGTGTGCTAAGTAAATGAACAATAAGGGCAAGATTCCTTTCCAGCTGAAAATATAAATAACATAACCACACTCATATATACGCTGATGCGGAATGTTAATGTTTTATTGCCATGTGTCGTATCCAAAATAACGTCTTCGTCTTTAATTCTTTGCACAATGGTTACATTTGATTAACTCCCCTGAGTCAACCGGCTGAGACATATCTGATTCTCCGCGACGTTCTGCCATGGCCGACTGATCCGGCAAACGGAGCCGGCGAAGTCAATCAAGTGCAGCAATGGATCCGACAAACCACTGGAATTAAACAAAGACTCATTGATTGTACACTCCACTGTGGTTCGAGACCCCACGTGTGTACGTCAAGCTCTGCACTCGAGTGCCCGCGTTTTTGTTCAAAAGCACAGTGAAGCTGTCATAAACCACATTCGTGGTCGAACCGAAAAGAGCTTAGTCAACCTGCTCGAGTCCGCCACAATGATTGCGTTATTACAACCTTTCAAATAAGTCGTAATAACTGGTGCTTAGAGAAAGTCTGCTTTTAATGAACATGGGGCGAGGCACAACAACGTCCGAGGGGAAGCCTGGCTCGTGAAGTTGTCCATTGTTCTTCCATCACAACAAAGTGCTTGTAAAAGTTTATTGTAGTAAAGTAACAATATTGGATGACTGATAGCTAGTCATCGACTTGTGCTCTATTGGAAGCACCACGCTTCGAATTTTAGACGGATTGGAATCTAGCTATTGTACGGATTTGTCATTTTTTTCAGAGAAATGCCCCAGCTCTTAATACATGATGATGACGCAAAGAATACCGTCCTAGGGTTTACTTATCACGAAATGGACCCAAGTGTATTCAACTAAAGGACACCCCCCCCCCCGTCGAGAGGGTCTTTAAGAAGTGGAAAAATCACGCTTACCAGCCGCAGGTGCAACACCGGCTATCGCGCCACCGGTTCCCGCCATCTCGTTGGATCTGGCAATAACCACGTTGGCGTTCGGCATTAATAAAATACAACTAATGAGATTACCAATTTTAGACAACTATATCAGATCCCGGAACTGAATGAAACACTCACCAAATTGATAGTTAACGGAGTTGAGTTGACGACATGAGGATATGCGGGTGTACTCGACTAAAAAATGCCAGTCATCCTCAGTAAAAATCAAGCAGACAGCAGACGATATAATAAATACACTTATCACTTTGACCCCGACGCCTATTTTCCCCAAAACTCTTGTGATTAGCTCATTCTGCCCCCCACGTTTAGAAAACGGGCGTTTTCTGTCTGGTGCCGTTTGTTTTGGGTCAACGACTACACTTTGAACGATTTGCACTTTGTATTAAGTGATGTTCATATGAATAGATCATAAATCAAAACTGTGCCTCGTAGCTAAAGACCCCAGTTTACTGTTCACAGTACATACTGTAATCACCTGACAACAATAACGGATCCGACTGTGCATCTTCACATAAAATTATACTAAGCGTCACTGGACCCACGACCACCACCAGAGGGTGTTCTGACAACAGACACTCGGCAGTTTAATTAATTAAATTCCCCTTGTACTGTATCAATATAGGAGTGTCCGACTAGGTGGGTAGATCTGCCCCCAGAAAGGTGGCATGTGTAGATTGCAGGGTAAAACTCAGTCGCGAGATGTATTTCTTCAAGGTGATTTGCCTTGCAACTTTAAAATGGGCTATAATAATTTTGTGCCTTCTGATTTTGATTTAGGCGACTGTGTTACCGGCCGATAAAATCGGAAAGTCACTCATATTGACAAGGTGCCCGCAGGCGTGTACCAAAAATTGGAGAGAGTACCTATTGCGGGTGCCATCGATGCAGGTCTGCTATTTCCCAACCCCTTTTGCGGGGACGAAATGCCGGGAAATTTATTGAACCCGGCGTGGGTCCTGCAAAACTTGGTGAAAAAGTATCACCTACCCACAACTTTTGGTACACGCCTGATGATATCTTGTCAATATGAGTGACCCCCGGAGGAGAACGCAACCAGTGGCGAGAGGGGGCCATGGCCCTCTAACGTAAAATTCTCCCCGATTCTATTTGGCAGTTCATGGGTGCGAACGTCTGACAGGCAAAATCCTGGCTAATACTCTGCCCTGCCCCCCCCCCCTCCCCAACTCAAAATCCTGGATCCGCTCCTGGCAACTCGCGTGGTTTGTAACAGAGAACTGTTCGCGACGCGCACGTCTCGAAGTGTCTGGGTCCGTATTTTCGTCAACAAATTGATCACTACTGTTAGTACTAATTCAACAGTTAGCTTTGAAACCGTGATCACAGTCGCGGGGGAAATGACCGCTTTCTATGTCACATAGAAAGCGGTATGTGTAAATTGTCTTCAGCATCAGCTGGGATTTACCGACATCTGATAACAGGCTAACTCGTGAACAAAATAATACCCTTTTACTTGAATCTGTACCATTCTATCTAGTAAAAATATACTCACTGTTCGGCCTAAAATCTATTCCACTTACTTCGCTCTGTTCGTAAGACCAGTGTCTGTCAACTAGTATTTCTCTGAATAGACGCACAGCCTTCACAATAAAACGTCAACTCACACGTGGCTGGAGACAAAAAAAAAAACGCATCAGACATATCATGCCATATGTAGTCAGAAGTGACGTCACGAATTCCTTTTCGTTGATTGGCGTTTGCTAGGCAGGCGACCTGCAGACAAAAAGTGATGAAATCTCACCACTATACGCTCACGATTCAATGCGGAGCATTCGAGGGTTAAATCACGCAGTGGTTAGTATTGGTGGCAGAGTTGTAGAAAGGTAAATATTAAAGGGGGCACAGACATAATCAGCTTTGGCAAAATCGGTCAACGGATCATTTCACCGGTATCCGAAAAAGCCCAGTGGGGGTTACCACAAGCATATTTGTAACGTACTGTGTGTTAGTGTGGGGGTGGCAGATTTTTACGAATTTCAAGGTCGAAATGCTCCAAAACATCAATTTCTTTTTACTCGTTCATTAACCATGGCAAAACTACTCCACAAAGTCGAGGTGAATCTACCGATTAACCTGCATCTAAATTCACTGAGCAGGCTGTTTTTCTTATAAGATTAGTCTGACTGGAAGAAAGAAATTTCAAACCAGAAATTTTGGTCGATTTTCTCACACGCATGAAAGCAATGAATCTTTCGCCGTTAGGATATCCCACCGAATCGGCTTGTGAGCTTTCACATATTACGTCATCCCTCGACGGAGGGGGTGGCGATTTAGAAAAGATGATGGTTCTCGGTTAATAAAGTATAAAGTATCTTTATAACTTGTGTTGGCGCAAAGCTGTACAGTACATATAGGCCTGGGTGGTCCTAGATATAGGCCTACAGCTTTGCGGCGATGTGGGCAAAAACCGGCAACATGCGCGCACCCCGAGGGGAGCGGAGGGCTCGAATGAGACCCTCCCCTATTTGTTGAAGTGGGCAAAAAGGTTCACCTCAAAAAAAAGAAGAAAACGAGACAAAAGTCCACTTAAAAGGCAGGAACTATCAAAATTCGGCGAATGCACAATTCATAGCTCTGAACGTACCCCGCCGTAAAAGGTAAACATTCTCAAAAATTCGAGCCCCCCACTTTTTAGATTAGATGGATTGCAGTGCCAACACTGAATAAAAAGGTGCTTGTCCCCTAAATATCCAGCCTCCGTTTATTTCCTATCCAATTGCTTCTCAGACGATGTCTTTATGTTCCTCCACCGTTATGTCCCCTCAGCTAACCAGTGTAATTCCAAGACAGGTGAATCCTTCCACCCGCTCATTCAATTTCTGATGTGCAACAGGTGCACAAAAACGACACTTTTCAGGGGATAGGAGCTGAGTTTGAATTGGAATGAGTGGCAAATGGGGTCGCTTTTCACTGAACAGTGGATGGGTGTTGTGACACATGCTGTCGGCCCCGGGCGACAACGGGTCAAGTACGACAATATACGTCACAACAGGGCGAGGTCTTAACCACTATACAGGGGCCATGGCCCCGCTGTGCTATCAGTGACTGCCTGCTATTATTATTCAAAGGTGAAAGACCATGATTGTCACTGTAAAGTTTGGTTCAAAATCTTTATTAAGCGGCATTGTCGAGAAAAAATTTACTTGTCAGGGGTAGATGTTTAAAGCATGAACAAAAGTTGTTTATTAGCGATCGTAAAAGTTTTGCTACATGGTTTAAAAGACAACTAAAACTTCTGACTCTCCGACATATAGAAAACTGGGAATGACGCTCTCTTAAATAAAACGGATCCAGTTCGCACCGATACGGTAAGGCATCGGAAAGATCGAGAACCGGGGAGCGCTGAAATTTTGAGCCGGAAATGCCAGGACGGGCGCTTTAGAGTTATCGAACTCTTATTGTTTTACCATTTTAAATTGGATTATAGGGCGTTATGGAACAGAAGGAAAATTTAACAAGTTTTCCGAATGTTTGCAATATTTTCAACAAATTTATTTTTGATTTATTGAAGAATGTAACATTTGACAAAAGTAGGCGATCTTTTGATCACGACAAATAATTATTCATTAATTAGGATGCTTCGTGACATAGATTTCCCAGAATATGTCGAATTTTACATCTAGCTCGTGTAGAGGTTATGTAGTACTCTGCAAAAATATTTAATTATTGCAAACTTCTGAACATCATGTATATTAGGCTGGTTGGACTCTTGTGGAACCGGTCAGATTCTATGCTAATGTGCGTTGTTCTGCAAAATGATTTTAGTATTGGTTTTGAATATTCCACTTTTGCATGGGGTCTATCAAAATTAGGACCTTATGGTTTTTATGATAACAAATTTACGCTGCATCAAAAACGAAAACGAAAGGTTTAATTCAGAAACTGTAACATTGTTTTTGCCGAAAGTTTCATTTTAAATGTTTATATCAAACGAAATTTTGTCATGTTGTTGAGTTAAAATCAACATATTTGAAAATACCCGATTGAATGCACAAACTGGTCGATAAGGTGAACTTTCTTACCCATCCTAGGAGTGTAAAACCTTGATTTTGCTGTTTGTTTTCTCGCCCTGTGTCTCTGGTTATAGCCACACATAATTTCACCTTTTGACGATCCCTTCGGTAATGTCTTGAGTCTTGTACAACGTCCTGTTTATCGACTTACTCAGTTAAGCTCTTCATCTTCTTCGCATTCACGGTCAATTGTACAAACTATATGCTGTTGTAGAAATACGAATGAACCTATACTGCACACGCTAGGAGTTTAATTTTGTGAATATTGTCCAGTAGACCAATTCAATTCGAGCTCAATGCACTTTCCTGGATGGATCAACAACTGCATTATCCTGGATGTGGAAACGTCCCTAGGATATAGAACCGATCATCATTGTGTCAGTCGTCACTACTGTTCAGTCTTCTGAATTTATTGGAGCCAAAAGTCTCTGGGTATTTAACAAGTCCTTGTTAACTGACTGTACTTCGGAAGCAAGTTTTCGGTTATACAGAATTTGTTAAATGCGCGACACTTTTCATTGTTCACAGTCTTTATTCTGTTACGTTCGTACTTTCGGAATAAAACTCTACTCTCAACTGAACATAGACACGCGATATTTCGAAACATACTTGTTTCATTCTCAAGTGCGTCATTTTATCTTCACTTGAGAATGAAACAAGTATGTTTCGAAATATCGTTTGTCTTTTAATTATGTCGCTAGGTCAGTTACTGTATCTATGTTCAGTTGAGAGTAGAGTTTTGTTCCGAAAGTACGAACGTAACGGAATAAAGACTGTGAACAATGAAAAGTGTCGTGCATTTAACAAAGTCCTTGATACGTGATGTAGACTACATTAGTAATGTGTAAGACGTCATGATTAAAACCGAGAAGGGATATTTAACTCCTGATAATGACTCCAATATGTCAGACGGTCAGTCACTATAGACGATTCTTTTCTTCTTGAGATGGTTCTATTGAATATTAGAATTTATACTTTGTCTCACTCAGCTTTCAAGAAAAAAGAAAAACATCGACACGAAAAGAATTTAGAGGAGCAATTAAGTATTATTAGTGAAATGATGTTCAGCAATAATTCTGCTCTGCTCCTTGAAATTTATTCAGATACGCAGAAATATTCCGAGGAAATTAGAAAAGACTCGGTAAGGAGCATGTGATGCTGAGATCTCGAGCAAAATGTGTAGAGGATGGTGAAAAATCGTCCAAATATTTCAGTAACTTATACAAACACAATTACGTGAACAAAAATTTCACAAACTTACAGAAGAGTCTGGACGAAGCTTAACAGACCAAAATCTATACTGTAAGCAATTAAAAATTCTATGCAAATTTATATGCGGCGAAGTTTCCAACATGTATCGTGGGCCGTTCGGATGAAAGTGTCGCGCATAATTACGAACTTGTTTTGCGACCGAAATCATTGTATCCAATGAGAAATTGGTCTATAGGTCACGTGAGCTCTGATGCACTTGTACGCTCGTAATTTACATTCGTATTTTTCGTTTATAATTTTACGTTCGTAATTGTACGCTTGTATTTTTCGATGTTATTTTTACGTTCGTATTTTTAAACTCGTAATTTTACCCTCATATTTTGCGCATATTATTATGAAGTGCTCAGAAGGTAAAATATCAGGTGCAAAGTATATAGGTGCAAAAGATTGAAAAATATCGAAGACTGGCTGATTTTTTTACTTGCTGCCCTAGCTATCCCAGGCATTTGAAAGTGGTCTGTTTTAGTACATATTGTGGTATCAAAATGTATATCTGGCAGGTTTTCTGTCAATGCTTTTATTTCATTTTCTAAAATAACCATGCTTTTTCAATATTTAGGCTAAATTTCATTCTCTTGCTCTTAATAGTGAGTGCAGCTGACATATGACATTGCAAAAACATAGGTTCAAAACGGTTTTCAGGGGGCAATGTACGGTAAGAGAATTTCTAAATGTTGGTGGTAATGCATTCATTCTTTATTCAAGGCATTTGAATAACAATTAAAACATTTGCATCATAAAAACAATGTTAACTGCGTATTAGTTTAATGGGTGGTAGTCTCTTGGCAAGTGTTCAAAGCTGCAATGTGTAAGACCAAGGCGCGATTACAACCCCATTTAATGAGCAATCATTGTGTCATAAAATTTTATGGGTCATGACGCCGTAGGAGCGCTTCTAAAATTATTGCTACAACGAGAAATATCCGTTTCAAATAAGATTTGAAGATTTCCTTTGCCATGGTAGCATTGGTTTAACTTTCATTAAAAGAAAAATTGAAAATTGAAGCGTTCAAACATGCGAAGGGCTGCTAAATGCTAGATGTTCCAGAAGCTCTGCAATGCTGGATCCAGGTAAGGACATTTTAGATCGATTTTTTATCGACAAAAGTAGTTTTTTAGACAGCTAATCACGAGGAAAGATAACTTCAATGGAAAATAATTGGCATCACAATTCAACAAACAAAATGCATAAAATTAACAAACGCATCTTGTCGGTAACACTTTTTACTTTATTCCGACCACCTGCTATTTCAGATCACACAAATTTTGAAAAAAGTTAAATTTTAAAACTGATGCGGTGAGTCCTTTGGGAGAACAAGCTACATGTACCCACTACAAATAAAAATTTTAATCATGATTAACTGATTAATCCATGAAACACCTTTTGTCATTACGGAGTTAGTGCGGTGGACTAAAATTTTTTATCGACCACGAGAATTTTAGTCCCAATGTGAATTGTACGGTAGTAAAGTTAGTAAGCTGCTCAAAAAGACTTGACCAGCCGGCGTAACAAAGTTGGTCCAATTTTGTAAGCCCAATGCGAAAAGTTTGGTCCGGACTATTTTTTTCAACGGTTCTAACTTATCTCCCCACATCATGCGAGTGCGGAGTTCTTCTCACCAGGGTATTAGCCAGGATATTGATATTGCCCGTCGAAAAGCCGGAGATTTGTCCCATTATTTGCGAGGCACCTAGTGCCGAGTGGGGAGAGGTCGGGAGGGAGAAACCCCCTCCCGCCAGGGAAACTTTTGATTTTTGTCCTTGAAAGGTAGCATTTTCCTTGATTTCTGCAGCATAAATTAGCTAATCTTGCTTGTTAGTATGTTTTGTTCAATGTAACGCCCTAACTTCGCCTTCACTGCGTTTCCGGCGTTTTTCCAATGCATGCAGTGCGCAAGTGGATCGAGGGATAGCAGTCTTCACAGATATACTGTTCAAATCGGATCCGTCGGCGTAAAACAAGCAGCTCTAGAGCAGGGCTCGACTGTTGCCAGATGGCCCGACACTGAGCACGTAACTTTTGGCACCCGGACAAGTGAATGTTCAAGTTATACTTGGCCGACTGTCGAGTTGAATTGAAAGCTATGTTTGGAAATTTTACTGTGTGGATGTTTATTGTACAAAGATAAAACCCGAGGTGGTTCGTAGAGAAAAATACTTGTGTTCGGCATAATGTATTAAAAACTTCTGATGTGATAATATAAAGATCTAACATATAGCATGCAAATGAACCTATTTGACCAATCAGAATGTGCGCGAAATATAAAACTAATCAATGGGGAAGATTAGCTTGGAGCTGGGATGATTTGTAAATATATGTCAAGAGGTAGCAATTAATAACTTGAACTGAACATGTACATGAAGTATCTAATCTAAATAAACCAAGAAAACCTGTCACAAACACATTCCAATATACTGACTCTTTGAACGTAACTTTTCGTTTATAAAGCAGTAGCAGTCAGTTGAGTTGTGCATGTTATTAATGACAAAGCCGGAGATTTGTCTCTTGATATGGGGAGCGTTCAGTAACTATCTCGCGAAGAGAAATCATTCTAAATCACCTGGTTTAGTTGAAAACACGAGGCGACACAGTCTTACGAATTCTTGCTTTTTTAGTAAGTCACTAGTTCCAACATTGGGCCCTCTCTTCGTGAGCGGCCCCTTAAGAATTTGCCGATCAAAACACGAAAAGTGTGACTACTTAACTGTCATCAATGGCCCTCTTCAAGAGCTGGACCCCTAAATATGGAAAGATCAATATTTTCAAAAGTTAGATGTTATCTGCCAGGCCATCAATTTTCTCAAGTGATACACAATTTAGAGAAAGAAAACAGAGCGACAGATGTCTTTGTTATCCTTTGCTAGAGAAGGGCCTCTGAAAAATATAATTTTGCATTTGCAAAACTGTCTTATTGAATTTAAAAATCCAGGGAATTAATATGTTCCGCAAAAGCTTCGCTTTAAGAATTTTTTCGATTTTTCGAAATACATGTATGAATGATAAAGTGCACGTTTTCAAGTGCGCTTAGACATGTTTGCAGCAAAAAAGGGGACCCTAACAACAATATCCTAGTCAGGGCCCTCAGAGGGTAAACCATGCACTGATACTGGGTTGTCAAATGTTCTCTTGAATTTTCTCTCTTGTTCGTATTCGTAGCCTTTCTTTTCTCGACTGTCCCCGGAACAGCCTATGTCGGTTGCCATGGTTTAACCCCGGCGCCTGCTATTTTTTTTGGGGTGGGCTACGCCGGGACTCCCCCGGCCGCCACCCCCTCCCCCCGCTTTCCCGGCTATGGACCTGGGTGTTAGTTCACGGTTACTCGACTCTTGATAGCTGTATCCCCGGAATTGCCCCCCCCCCCACCTAGCTAGGGCGCCGGGCGGAGGCCCAGGAGATTCGGAACAAATATGGCAAAGTCGGGAGCTCAAGGTGCGGGGCGTGGGGGCAGAGGTGATGGCGATGGGGGGACGTGTAGTTTGGCGAAGTCTCGATCAATGGGTTTGTGCCCCCCACCCGTACGCCAATAATAACATTTTTGGCTTCCTAGGGGCCTGCTAGTGTGTTCCCACTTTGTCATTCAAGGCTGGCCAATGAAGACCTTCGGCTTCCTATCCGATGTACGCCGAGCTTTGCGTCTGTGGAGATTGTGGTTGTCACCTAGCTAACTTAAAGGAGCATGCCACCCAAAAAACAACCTAATTTGTATCAATTTAGATCGAGTAGTTCTACTCCATAACGACACGTACGGTTGCGTTACCTGACACCTGACGGCAGACGGAGGTGTTGAAATTATCCAATGACGTCATCGGTTTCACACGCAGTCTGTTCAGCAGTTCACAACACGGGTTACTGGTGTCAGCTTATGGCTTGAAGTCATCGTTTAACACCAATGAATCATCGAACTTCGATGTAAACCATTAAAAATACACCGAGTTCTTATAAAAACGTGTTGTTTTATTTCGCTCTTACGGATTTATTGGTATTTGGACACACCGTAGCCTACAAAGTTCGGCAGGCCAATACTGAGAGGTCCGTAGGAGGAGTTTGGGGTCTGTTTGGAGTATTTCCCGTGAGATACAGACAGGAGAGCCTAGATCTGTGTTGTGAAAACTTGTGATTTTTTGAGTTCTAAACATAAATCGCTTGTTATCCTGGCCAGTGGCTCGCAGCCCGATCAGGCCCGTCGTGGCCGCCCGCGGATTGACGGCGTTATCCCGGCCAGTGGCTCGGAAACTGCATCAGACATCACGAACATAAACCAGCCAAAGTTCAGTGGAAACTAAACTTTCAGTGAAGAAAATACTATACTAGTGAGCCAAAGTAATGTGCACGTGATTATGTTGGTGAATTAGCCACGAAACTGAAAATCTACTTACTCGTCGGGGGCCGCGAATAGAGGGTTACCGCAAGCTCCCCAGAATTATCACCTGCCTCTCAGCGAACATTGTCGGACAACTCGGTAACGAGTAAGGCCGTCGAGGTCATGAAGCAAAACACTCCTGCAAAGGCATCACTCACCAATGCCACAATTTGAAATTTTGCGTAAGATTGAAAAGGTGTACCCATAGAAACCATGGCAATTACTTGCTAAAAGCCAGTTAGTGCTTAAGAGACGCAAAACCATTGACAAAGAAACTTGGAAGTTATATGTTTCTAGTCAAGTATGAAACGTAGTGTTGTGTGCGAGTATCCAAAGCGTATACTCTCCCGAAGATAAGTCGCAAGGTGTAATGTTGGGATGTAAATAGCCCGCCGTCGCCCCCGCAGTTGCATATTTTGCCCGCTAGATTAGGCATCTGGCGGGCACGCGGGCGTCTGGCTGATACTCTGCTTCTCGCCATTTCGCACACTCTCGACGTTGTTACTGTTTCTGTACTCAGTTTTCACTGTACACTAAGTTAAACATGTCACGAAATAAGAATAGAAAATGGCAATTTCAGTTTCCGGTTAGTGTATTGTGACAGGAAATTCTATTTTACAGCCCTGTACAACGAAAAAAAAAACAATTTCGGTATTGAAACGTTGTTCAAAGTCTTCCAATAGTAGAACTTTTGGTATCGTGAGTACTTTTGGCAACCCGACGACACAACAGCCCCGACCATGTTTAGCAGACGACGTACTTGCCGGAAGTCAAACTTGTTAAATTTGCCAGGTGTCGCTATTTAATAGTGACGTCAAGGCTTATGCGTAAGATCACAGATTTTTTCCATTGGCGGTGAGTCTACTATAATCTATGATGCAAGTGTGAAGCTCGAGGCACGCCCGATGTGCTTTTTTGTCAAGACGACTTTCCTCTTTTTTCAATCGGCTACCGAAATTTTCGTGTCAGCTGACAACCGAACCAGCGCACCCCGACGGTGACAAACCTAAGGCGTCTCACAGCAACAGCGTAAACTGCCTGACTTTCCCGTAACCAACACGAGTGGTCGACATTCAAGAATTTTGCGACAGACAAAAGTTTTGCTGCTGTTTGTGCCACTGTTGCTAACGTGTGTCTTAACGTGACTAAAACGTCTTGCGGAAGTTGCCATACGAAAAATCGGTGGTGCAAAAGTCGTCGTATACGAAACTGTCAATGAATCGGAGTGTGATGGTTCTACCTTCTGTCACAGCGCCACCTATATGGAAATATTGCCAAGTGAAGTGATGATGAATGACATGCAGAATAGGGTAGTTCCTTTCCATTTACTACGCAAGCCGACACTACCGCATTGCCTTATTTAGGTCCAGTCAAATTATCTCCACGTGTAGTCATGCAAATGGAGTATTTTCTTGAGACGAAACAAGCATACGTTGTGTTGTCGGCCATCAAAAGTAATACCAAGCGACCATTTCTGCTTTTCGATAACCTCTTATGCTTTCCTTTCTCGTAAATTGTCTCTGTGCCGAATTATTTTTGAGCGGACTCACACAATGTCGTCGATTTCCTCGACATAGTTGTTTAACAGTTCTAGGTGAGACGGACTCGCCACTACCTTCGTAAAATAATCTGCGTGTTTGTGGAATGACAACGATTTGAAAAGTTTGCTTAAGGGGTTCCGACGTTTTCAACATGTGTAGTATCAAGGGTGCCGGGCCTCAGTAAATTGCGATGTTCGAAGAATTGGTATGCATTGTAGTGCTGACACATTATAAAAAAACGTGGGCCGCTCAACGTCGTGAAGCGCAGACTCACCATGGCGCCATTGCTAATCGTTCAAGTGAATTTACAGTATGGGTTTGATTAGAATATAGAGCAGCAAAATCTGTAAAATTTTGCGCAAAATGTACTGATACATTTGAAAAAGGTAACATTTTTGATATCACGATGGGCTGAGTGCGGCTCCCTTGATTAGCGGAATGTAAATGATCCTGAAATCTAGGGCCCAGCGGCGGATTTAGAGGAGGGCCAAGGGGTCCATGGCTCCCCTAAAAATTCTCCCACATTAAATTTGGTAATTCGGGGTGCAAATGTCTGATGGGCAAAATCCTGGCTAATAGGTCTGCCCTGCCCCCAACTCAAAGTCCTGGATCTGCCCCTGTTCAAGGTTTTGCAGCACTAGGTGGAGTATAGAACAGACATTACGTAGTTCGTTTTCTTTCAAAAGGCTTGAGTGCGTGCGGCCGAAATTAATAAAGTGATTAACTCGAACCAGTCTTCAGTCTATCGTCGCACCGAAAGCTACTAAACACCGGTCAGCGATTACCTGTGTCCGCCCATCCACGGAGTAAACCATGACATGTTCATTATAAAATTTGCAAACAGATGAGTGCCCACTAAGTACGTTTTATGGATAAAACGGATAAAAAGACGAATATAGACGGCACGCCCATATTAAAACAGCAATTTTTTATTATAAAATTGCATCAGTATAAATAGCACTCAATATCCAATCAGGTCCCAAACGTAACATCTGGTACAAAACTGTTAACTGTATGACACTTCTTTCTCAGTTTTATTTGCTTGTTATCATATCGTCTGCAACTCAGGCGCCGATTCCTCGGTAACTAGGATGTTAAATATTGTTGTCGTTTAATTATTTTCGGGACATGATACGAGTTCAATGCACAGTTACTGTTGTTTTCATTTTTGTTACGTTTAAAACTGCTTCTTCCACTAATAGAAAATTTGTACATGTGACCTAACGCTCAAGTATATACTGCAGATATAGGATGTGATCCGCCGCATGAACAGTCTGGGTGAAGTATTAAAAAAAATTGCCGAAAAATTAAAGAAACTTAGGAATTCGAACCGTATGGGATGAATACAAAACGTACCTCGATTGGCGTAGATGAAATAATATCCCACGAGACATTAATCTGCTTATCGTTTTGTGTATATCTGTGTACTGATTAGAAATTGAGCGTGATTCAAGTTACTGTTTCCTTAACTGTAACGTACGTGGAACACAAAATGAGTTTTGCCAATAGAAAGATATCACTAAAATCAACACATTTCGTAAATTTCAGCAATGTATATACCCCCGTTATTTTTCAATTATTTTTTAAAACTTATAAAAAATGGGCGGACCTTCAGCGAAACCTTGAACTTGGAATTAAATATCAATTAAAGCAGTCAGGTGAAATTTTTGTCCATTCTAAAGAATTTTTGTAGTTATTGACCCCACAATCACCCAATTTCTTCTGCACCGGAATTTGTGTCTCGGAATTTAGAGGAATATGTGGATATCATGGTGGCACCGGATAAGATGCTAACTACAGCAGCAGCCGCCATTACGCATGCTCTCATCAGATATACCGATAGGGAGGTGAGGAACATAGAATCCAGTTTTAAAGTTAACTGATATGGTATGGTCACCGTTTAAGATAGCATTGTATTAAACCGTGTGAATTCCGCACGTGTGCTGTTGCTGATGTATATATAGGGCTTACTTCGACTAGAACGACGATACATTGCACGGTCAGGGATGTGTCTGAGGAAGTGACGTAGTTCCAACTTATAGGGGTATACTATGCTCTGGGGGCTCTCTCATTTGGCTAAGTGGGCAAATAGGTCCACCTCCGTGAAACAAAAAGTCCGCGAAAATGAGACAAAAGTCCACTAATTAAACACAAACACGCAGTGGTGCCCCCCCCCCCCTATTGTTTCAGTCCACGCGCTTTTTCGGTACCAGAAGTTCACAACGCTGTTATCGAGTGGAACTGCTCGATTTAAATTGATACAAAATAGGTTGTTTTTTGGGTGGCATTCTCCTTTAAGAGTTTTCACCTCGTCAAAAATACATTCCACACTTCACTTAAAAAACGCATATTAGCTCTTCAGTGGTCCTTTCTACTTCTACACATATCTTCGATGAATCTTAGTTACGACAATTAAGGTGTCTTTGGTTAAGAATTCCAATTTCACTTTTTTGATCACCGTTAACTTTTTTACTTCGCGTCTATAACCACGAAGTATTTCAATTGAGACACGTGAGTTAGGCAAAGGCTAGCGCGGAACTGATCGAAGCGCGTGACGCTGGTGCTTGACACCTGCAAAATAGCATTGGAAGATATCAGGTGAAATTTGTAAGATTTGTGTCCCTTCGACTTTTTATTCATCAACGCGCGTCATTTCACGTTACTTCCTCAAAATGGCACCCGTCGAACACGACAGATTTTCAACGATTTGCTCAAAATTCTTGACTGAATTGTCTCCAGGTTTATGGCATATGTTACTTATAACTCCATGTGCATATATGCATGTTTCATTTGATTTTATTTCCTGTTTTGAAATTCGTTACGTTTTGTGGGGATGTACTATCGCCCCTGCATGCCTGCGGCATCCAGGGACGGTAATTGCCTAATATCTACATGTTGTGGAAGACAACATGACTTGTTTTCAACTTTCTCACAATCTATGTTCATTGTACTTTCATCCTGGCAATCGACATCTTCACAAAAGTCCTGTCTAATCAAGAGCTCTTCCACAACAGAAATGTCCACGGAGTTTGGCTTTCTATGGTAAACTATTTGAAGGCCTGGGAGCAGCAACTTGCGGTTGTCGCTTGCTAGGAAAAATGGTAGGAATGTTGCTTCCTGGAGCAAGTGCTCTGATCCTTGCATTAAATTTTGTCTTACATTTTTAGTCGCTGATTCCATACCTTTTGGAGTTCTGTTTTAGAAGGTATTCTATGTAATGTCACTTTTTTACCACTGTCCAAAACAGTAGCCGATGTGTTGTGACCAAACGGTACACAAGAGTATCTCTTACCACCCATGCTTGAACAGTAATATTAATCAGTGATGAACAGGCCGTAACGTTATTTTAAAAATAAACAGAACTAAAGCAGTACGTATCAACTAACTACATTAAATCAAAGAACTGATGCGCACGCCGAACATCGCGTTGACCTACATGTATATAACTAAAACTCCGACGAAAAAGAAGACATCGGGCGAGCGTTCAGTAACGTTATACCCTACGCTAGGACCTAGCTAAATCTAGCCAAAGTCAGGAGTTCTCTTTAAAATACACTGCAATATATCACGTAATCTCGCAAAGTCTTGCTTTTTAACAAGATCCTAGCGTTGCTGAGCGAGAGGCAGATTCCACGGCGCTGTTCAGCTGAAGACGTGCCGCATGTGTTTCGTCAGCCCAGTTCCAGATAGTACGTTTCGAATTTCACATAATATGGCTTTTGTATTTTAAATATGACGTGATTGTCTATTTCCAGAGGTATGATTGATATTTTAAGGCCCGAAATTGCCGTAAAGCTTTATTATGCGCCTACGAATGCCAAGCACGTTCGTAAGTAACCCACTTCAAAACAAAATTTCATGTGCGCACCCAGGGGGGCTCCAAGGGGCCCCTCCCCATTTGGCGAAGTGGGCAAAAAGGTCCGCCTCTGAAAAACAAAAAGTCCGAGAAAATGAGACAAAAGTCCACTAAATAAGCACAATCGCACAATTCACAGCGGTGCCCCCGTTTTTTTTTTAGTCCCGTTTTTTTTTAGTCCACCCGCTTTTTTGTTACCAACTTCAGGAATTCGACCCCCCTCTATATTGAAGGCTGGGTTCGCGCATGAATTTTACTAAGAAATAATAACAAGAAGTCCGACGCACATGTATTACATATACTTTATTTAATACAACAAGGGCACTGACAACTTAATACAAAAGGTACGCACCGTCAAATTTTTAGTAACAAGACGGACGTGAAGCCCACACCCCATTGAATGTTTGGGTCGTTTCATGACCGGAACTACCCAATGCGCCAGCGACACCTACAGGGATAAGATATTACTGCTCATCTCGGGAGACGGCCATTCTTTGTCCCACCAATTGGGGTTGTTTGCTCTGCCGTTAGCATAAACACGTTTATTTTTAAACATTGCCATCGATGTAGCAGTTTGTTTATACAGATTTGTGAACCATCTGTTGCACTTTTTATGTCGTCACGAGCAATCTGTTCAACTATTCGATCTAGACTTTCTGATAGGCAATTTGAGAACACTTCATGGAATTCTGCTACACGGCCACTATCCCCAGCCACTCCAGGCGAGTGTGCGATTGCGATGTTGATTGGCTAACGCTACAACGCCTGTCATACACACAATTACCTGCAACATTACAAACAATAGGAAAACGATCAGACTCGTCGAATGTGTCTACACTAAAATCTGAAATATGTTGAAATATACTTGTTGACACGATCAAATAGTCTACAGTGCTAAAACCACCTGATGCGTGACATGTAAACTCGTCATGTTTATCATTCCGACTCCTACCCTTAACAGTATGCATGTTTAAGTCACAACACATCTCAATTTAATTCTTGTTTTAGTCTTTTTTTTACATTTAAAACTTTTATGACAAAAGACAGGTACATATACAAATATACACAGCACAACACAATACAACACACAACAACGTACAGAACTGTGCAAAAAACGAGAAAGCAGTTCATTGTTACTTCCAAGAACTACTTAAACTTCTGTTCTGGCATCTGGTCAACTCTCTGGCTCTCTTCATATTTCAAAAACACATTTCCAATCTTTCCACTTGCTTGTATCATTAAATTTCCGTGTGTTTAACGAAGCACTAACTTCTACATTAAAACACACCCTCAAAGTTTTTTCAAGACATCTTAAATTAGGTTTGACGTTAGCAAACTTCATTTTAAAAATGAAAATTTTAGTTTGTAAAAGGAACCAATTCAAAATTCTATTATGTTCATTTTGAAGACCAAATGTAATGGTGGTTTTGTCTATTTCAAAATTTACTTGCATTGCAGTCATTAACCAGAGACGTACCCCATGCCAGAAAGAGTTAACATATTCACATTCAAAGAATAAGTGTTCTAAAGTTTAAGTTTTGCCAAAATTATTTACAGTTTCATCCTTAGACTGCCTGGGCGAACAAAATGTCACTATCGTACCAATCTTGACACGGTAAGAAATCCGCACGGTCATACAAAATATAGTCTTGCAAGTTTCCTGCTCTAGCATTTAGGTCACTCATGACTACAAAATGACAATTACAGAGCTTCTGTGACAAATTCAACAACTCCTGGCCAAAAAGCAGTATTACCCCATTTTTTCTCTGCGGAGTTTTCATACACTGACGACCCTTCTGGGGTTACTTGTCCGTCTTAAACAACCTTTTGTCGCGCTTTAAGACTACACCGTGAACATGATCAACTTTCAAACGTCTAAAATATTTTCCTAATTCATGTTTGATAAATACACTCACTTATCCGGAGTTTCTTCCAAATTTTCTTCTCTTTATGTTCTGTACATCAAAACTTGCATAGCCTGGTACACTAAACTGGTTTGGTTTATTTTCCCATGTTTCACTGACTGCTACTATGTGATACCTAGAAATAAAGTCAAGAACCTCAGATTGTCCAATCTTTTTCACGAGACCATGTGCGTTCCAGCTCATCAAGGATATGGCGTTTCGTATGCAGAGGTGGGCTTTGGCCTCCATCCTATCTGTTTCATTCAAACACTCTCTTGTTGTCGTCGCCGTACATAAAAGTTTTTCTATCGTGAATGAGTTTGTCATATCGTATGCTTGCATTTTCCATGTCATTTTCCTTCGAGAACTTATACAGTTCCTTTCTGGCATTGCGCACTCTAACTGAGAAATCTTCGGTTATGTGGATGGCTGGGTTTTGTAGGTTTTTGCAAAATGATCGGGCGGGTCTTTCCGCTTATTTTCTTTCCCAGTCTGTGTGCCCTCTCGACATGGATATCGATACCTAAATGCTCTTTGGCAAGATTAACTACGAGAGCTTCAGACATTTCCCACGATTCATTGTTTTCTTCTATCAAGCCATGGACGAGTACGTTATCACGCCTGGACCGATTTTCTAAGTCATCAAATTTCGCGCTCAGATCTTTAATAAACACTTTCAATTTTCGTTCTCTCTTTTCGTGTCTTCATATTCTGTTTTGAGTTTGCTGATTTGTTTTTCCATCATATTATTGAATCGCTTATTCAATGATTCCAAAAGATCTTTGTTTGAGATATCTTGATTGGGGCTCATGTAATCAGCAATAGAGCTGCGAGTATTAGCGCGGCCCCTGACTTTGCTTCTTGGCATATTGTAATGACGAATTACGTAACAACAATGCAGAGAGGAGAGATAGGCGTTGCAGCAAACACAGTTTTCTCCTGTAGACTATGGGCTGTAGATAACACTTACATTTGTGATAATCCCTCTGTCTCTAAGTCTTAATTCCTGAGGCTTGGTTGTCCTATACCGAAATATCTGATATATCATATGTGGAGCACAATCGTCGACAATACTCGTTCACAGGATCATATCAATTACCTTGCATGTGTATCTTTAAAAGTCGATTGATCCCCTGACCACGGAGAGCTTCTAGTCTCAACGCCTTCATTAAGGATTACACTTGAGCATTACCCAAGCCGTGGTGCAGTCGTGCAAAGGGGACTGCATGTTACAAGAGTATCTATACAAGCAACGTGGACACTGCAATATTAAAATCTACTAGCCAGCATCCACCATACAACTCCAGTTTACAGAGCATGAAAGTGACATCAGACTGGCCCATTCCAAAACTTCTGGAGGATAAGATGGACAGATTGAAAATTACAAAATTGCACCGATATTACACAAATATCGAGCAATGCCGAGCCGACATCAAGTGATATTGATCAATGAAGAGCCGATGTTGCCGAGGCCAAAGGATGAGAACAGCATTCCGAGGTCCACATGACCTAATATGCGCGTGTGGTCGGTCTCTATTTGTTTTACTAATAATACGACCACCGATACTTCTTTCCTCTGATTGTTTCGTCTCGTATTAGATTAGTCTGTTCTTATTTGCTTTTATGTACAGACATGGCCTGCGTAGGTGCTTCGTGGCCACGGTTTGTGGTTTCTACAGCATCTGATTCAATTTGGTCAGATCTGGAAGCGACATCTCACCTCCGGGCGGCATGCACGTAACGTGTTATCCAAACAGGATCAAGATGGTCAGTATACCGTTAGTCATACCGCGTATCCATTCAGATGACATATCTATCAGTGGTAATGTAAATATTCCAGATACACAGTTTGTACTAATGTGAAAAGCCAAAGGCTTCATCGAAACAGAAATGATTCATAAAACACAATCAATTGATTCAATCATCAAAAACCACCGGAAATAGCCAAACGGCATCTATCTAAAACTTCAACTGCAGTGTAGTCATGTTCTTGAGTGGACCATTTCTAAAGCTGCAAACAGTAGGCGTGCTCGTGCTCAAATGTGCCACGCCACTCGGCAAGGCATCCTTTAAATTCTCCAGAGATACTTGACATTCCATTTGGTTCTTGCGGCCCAGCGTAAACCTGCTGTCCACGCAAGCCTGGCACCACATTCCACAGACGGGCTTGCGCAGTGTGGATTCGTTAAACGAATCATAACTGACCTCATTTGTCTCATCCCCTGCGATATTGTAAATGCGAATTTTTCCCAAATTCTTACAGCACCCAGCTACGACTTCAGAGTCATCAGTGAAAGCGACCAGGTACCTAGCAGTGAAAATAGTTACAACTTTTTTACATTTCGATCTTAATATACATGTAGCTGCAGAGAACGTTATCTAAAAGCGAAAACCCCTGACACAGTCGATATTTATAATTAATCATTTATGGGCACAGGCATATTTTATTGACATGGAAAACTAGCAGCTAGTTACATACTCGGAGTTTTTGATCAACTCTTAAACGGAAGAGTTTTCACGACCTAAACAGCGTTAGTTCAACTGACCCGAGTATTTCAAGCGTTTTTAACAGGTAAAAAATCTCGGCCTTTATTTCAACGAATGACTGACAGCCAACGACGGGAAATGGCGATTTGGTATACAATTTCAAAAACACACAACGGATATGTTCCGGAGAAAGTTAGCTACTTCAGAAAGCCCATCTCGTCCAACAATAATTCCAAAAATACGTTGCTCGGCTGTAAAGCGGATTATATCCTGTAGTAATCACCAGAACGTCACTGTACATCTCAATGTGCACAGCGCGGAGGCTAGAGAACATCCCCAAAACATGAAATGAGGCCGTTTAGGAAGTGATGTGGTTTCCTGAGGTCCACGACCTACGTGAGATATTGCACCATCTTGGTGCATCCACACTTGCTTAAGATGAATCTTAAGAAGAAATTAACACGATATTAACCTGTGGACGTTTTAAAACACAACACCACGAAGCGCTTCATTTCACGCACTGGTAATGTAATGACTGCCAATAGAAAAAATGGGTGTTCTCGCACCGGATGGGTCTATTTGAAGAATGAAATTTTCATATACGCTATATGCATAAAAAAATATAATGGCTATGCTGGCAAAACATCTAAAACCATCTATCTTCTCGAATTATTCTTATTTTGAGACGTTATTCGTAGCAATGAGGTGAAAGCCGTTTTAGAAGAACAGTATCTACGTGACTAAAGCTGGAGACGCAAGGAATTTAGTTTCAGAAATCTTCAAATACATCGGTCTTAATTGATGTTGATCAACCTGCGAAGTTTATAACACAAGTTCATATTGAGTCTAAGTATACTTGGTGGACAAGAAGCCACAATTTTTAAAGCCTACAAGTATGAGGCCCCAACTGACTTAGTTTCGCGAAGTGCAATGGTTTATCTTGTAAATATTGTTACCTGTATGGCCCTCCATATCCTATGCAGGTATAACGTGCAGGACGACTTTCGTTATCCAGCTCCTGAATGAATTTGACCGAATTTTCAGTTAAATTCAGCCGAAAAAGAAGTAATCGCACCACTTCGGTGTGGACCTAGAAGTAAAATGTAGCAGACGAAAAATTTGTCAAAGAAGAAATAAGAGTCCGGGGTTGATGAACCTTTAAAAGATCAGTTAATCCTCAATTGACGCAATCATTGAAACAATGAGAAAGCACGACAAGATGGGTACTGAGATCTACGATTTTTCATCACAGTTTACAATATCTAACGGCCTCCGTAGGAACACTTCGGAAGTAACGAAATCACCAACCTGTAAAACAGCGACCATGGTTTCATCTGGTGACGACACAATCTGAATTGGATGAAATTCTTTGTGTATGTAATTATTCGGAATTTGGACTCCTGAAATATCAACGTCAACGGGTGATTCCATCTTTTCGTCCCAGAAATAAAACTTGAAGCTGTTTCCAAGAGTGACAAGCTTGCTTTCGATTGGAAGAAATGTATAACCTTTCCCCGAGATTCTGCTTCCATCTACGTAAGTGACGTCCTGTTCACTAACTTGGAATGCATCTATAATGCACTTGTCGTCGTCAGGCGGGAAACATTCGTAACCGGAAACAAGAATGTTAAGCTTTCCATCTCTTACAGAAAATTGATTCCTAAATCCTGTGACGAAATAAAAATCGTTGCTGTTTTCAGTCTTTTTTCCAGGCTCAGTTGTTGTTGGAATGAGAATGAGGTTACACGGGTGGTGTTGTTCTTTTATGTGCCACAGATATAACTTCGTTTTCTGTTGTGAGTCCTCTATCGTTCTTCCACTATCCAAAATAATAAAGGATCCGTCAGGTGACCAACATGGCGAACTGGTGTAGTAGTTATCACCAACAAGAGACGGATGCTTTATACTTTTAGTTTCGGTTTCCGAGAACTTTACCCACTGGGACTCTTCGAGTCTAAAGCAAATAGCAGACATCTCAACTTCTTGTCGTCCAATCAAGAACCACTGATAAACCATTAGCCTGCAACCATCTCCGCCGTCGTGAAAAACAATGTGGCAAAATGTACGCTTTCCGGTGGGGTCTCTGTTTAGCGAGTGCTCATTGTCGCCAAGGGACTCGTTCAAGCACAAATGACGTACCTGCAAAACATAAACAGCTTGCTTTGAGTTTCGTCAGCAACGCATGTTAAGACGACAATGTTTGACGGTTCATAAACCGTGATGAATTTCATTAATAAAACAATAGTCTCTATCCCACCAAGGAAATCGGAACAATAACTGTACAATGGATTTGTCATTTTAAACATGCATTTGATAATGATTGCGCTCGTATATCTACATGCAACCATTCCTTTTAACTATCATTATAATGGACTTTCTGGAGAATTATGAAATTACAATACAAATTACAAATAGTTCAATCACTATTCTGGTTGGGTTCTCTGCAAACTACTGGCCCCTGTCATTCATTGCGTATTCAGTCAGTGATTCGTTTTGGTTTGGTAATCCCCCATGATGGCAAAAACGTCCTGAGAACACGGTGTATAAGTGCAGCTGTAACGCGTGCTTTTGCGGTGAAATCTCAGAAGGCCGTGGAGACGATGGGGAGCCACCGACTCTATCACGCAACCCTCACACGTAACACGTTTCACCACAAAAAGGGCCATGAGTCTAAATTTGCTGTGAAAAACCGAGAGAAGGTTTTAGACCTTACTCTGACTACCTCGATCGCCTGCTGTCGACGTGGTAACAAACTGGGGAGTGGATTCTGTACCCTCCCTATTTGACCACAGCTACATCAGGTTTAAAGTGGCAACTTCTTTTATGCTCTGTATTGAGTAGAAAAACGCCAATAGAGTGGTCAGGTCAATGCATAGTTGCTGCCACAAACGTTGTCAAACAATAGATTTGGTGGACCAAAAATGGCGGCCTATCGGGGCAAGGCACGTATCTTGCAAAGTTACACGTAATTTCTATAGGAAGAGCAGCCAGGAAACAAACAGCCTCTCTGCATCAACAAGGCTGGTGCAATTGTTAAAGAAGGACAAATCCTTCAGTTCTCTCGGATGACTCATATATTTGCTCCCCCACTAGAAGTCATGATGGGTGAGCGTCGTATTAATCGTGTAAACCAGTCAAGTCATTGTTACGAAGTGACGGAAATCGAGTAGTGTGGATCATTAGTTCACGCAAATGTTGAAGACATAGCCGCACCTTGGGGTTGTCTTTGATGTCTTTTAAATCATGGAAGATATGATCTACCCCATGGTGCCGAAAGAGGTCGGGAGATGTCAGTTTCATACACTTTCAGCAATTTATAAAGCCAGTTTTCGACTACATGGTATCCCCAAAACATGGACAAATGTTAGGACAGTCTTCATCCCGAAACCTTACTCACACCTGTTAGCTGAATTCTTTACTGTTATCTAGGACCTCAATAAACGACCTCAACTCTAATTGACCTTACGCCAGAAAATGAATGACAAGTGTGATTGACCAATCAGAATGCTGCATTCCGGACACTCCTCCAACTGCAGTTCAAGTCGCCATCTTGTCCGACAAACATTAGCGGCTGTCGTACAAAACATGTTCAGCTACAATGCCCATTTTAAATGGCCAAGAGGTGTTGTTATTATGTGTGTAATTCAGACAGTCGTTCTACCGACAGAGATGAAAGTCCTGTCAATTTTTGTCCTTTTCCAAAGCCTAAAAGTGACGTTATATTGAGCAAACGGTGGATTAATTAAAGTTGTGTACTTCCGCACGAGCAGCCTGTCAACATTAATTGTTTGACCACTCTAAACACAAGTATGTTCTAAGGTACGCACTCTTTTTAATATTTCTTCGCAATGTCGGAATTTTGGCTCTGGATTACGGTCTTGTTAGTGTGTGACCGGGCTTGTGATCACTTGCTGGTTCATTGTAACTATACATACATGCCAACCATTTCCATAGCACTGACGAAAACGAGTCAAAATATAGTCAATCAAGATTCAAAATGCATTGCATGCCTACCTACTTACCTATTAGAGGCTCTTACAAGTGGTATTGACTGTGAGTGTTGTTATAGGCCTATTCCTATTCCTTCGTAACTCCTCTTGGCCCTGTACGAGCACGGTTCGTGCAGGCCCGTGGGAAGGCAAAAACTATTGGGGGGGACACAAACCATTTCGACGTCCCAAATAACTCCCCATCGCCACCACCNCTCGTTCCCGTCCTCCCGATCCGCCATATTTGTACCGAATCTCCCACAGTGGCGGATTTAGGGCTCCAAGAGGCCATGGCCCCCCTAAAATTCTCCCAGATTCCATTTGGAAGTTCGGAGGTGCCAGTTGCTGACTGGTAAAACCTTGGCTAATTCTCTGCCCTGCCCCCCCACCCAAATCAAAATCATGGATCCACCTCTCGAACAATCCCAGGGATCCAGCCATTAAGAGTTGACTAACCGTGAACCTACACAGAGAGTAAGAATGGACCTAGGACCAGTACACTGACCTGTAGCGAGGAGCTGCCTCAAGTAGCTATAGGTGAGATCTAACAGAGTGAAAATACGAAATTCCCGATGAACTAAAGCTAGTTGGTGATCAGCACAACTATGATTCAGTTGAGACAGGCAGCTTAGCTCGTACCGGCCGACTGCGCTCGTTCTAAGGTCAAGATTCGTTTTGTTGTGATCCAGTTTCGGGAAAACTTATTTTATTATGGTCATTCTTTGAAAGTTTTTTTTTGAAAAGATGAGGCCCGAAGTCCCTGGTATAGTGCCTTTGGGGCTGTTTCAAAATCCTTAGTTGGAACACGACCGGTAGTTCAGTTTCTGGTGGGTGGGGAAAAGGATAGTGTGTCCCAAAAATGTACACACTTTCTGAACGCTTGCAGTTCGAATTCAGTTCTTGTGGTTATCGCAGAGAGTCTGCGCGGCCTACTGCATGGTTACATCTTATTTTTAACGTGGATACGTCAGTCAGGAAAAGCAATCAAATCAGTTTTAAAGAAAAAATTCCTTACTCAATGCTACTGAAAACTAAAAACATCAAGAAACTGCGAAGACAACCTTTCCAAGGAATGATTTTAATTTTATCTATTTAAGGATTTTTAAAACGTTTTTTCTATCTAAGGTTTGTGTGTACGAATTTCATGAATATCTTTGAGAATTATTTTAGATATGCAAAAATCGTCTAAGTGTACTTTACTATTTGGGGATCGGATTATAGAGTTTTTCCACTTCTGGCAGCAATTAAATTCAATGAATTATCCCCAATTCTTACAAGATTAGCTTCTAATTGTCTAAAATCATCTATGAATCTATCGATATTCGTAGATACATAAACAGTAAATCAGAAACCAACGAATTTGTTTATCAAACAGGAATGTTATGCGCAATTTCTGAATGCATGCTCGCAGACTTTTGACGGGTAACCGGGGAAATATGGGAGATGGGGTATTCGTATTAAGTTGTGTTTCCAGAGGTACCTATAACGGTTCACGATGTAAACTTGAACTCCACTGACAAAAATACGTTGAAATCTTTGTTTATGATTGCGAGAGTTGTTTGAGTACCCCTTTCGACATGTACATGATCATTACAAATAGTAGCCTAGACAGCAGTGTCTTTCACAAGTGTGAATTCCTTACAAACAATTCATAGTAATCATCGTCAAAAGAGATACTATTCGTGCGATAATACCGGAAACAATAACATTATTTTATAACTAACCATCGAAAATAGTCAGTCCTTTTATGTAATTCACAAGTGGTGGTCTTCACGTTCTTTAAAATTCCACCCTTTCGATGGCGGCAATCCCACTGTATTTTTTTCAAGGTTTTGGTTGTTTGGGTCGAATGGCTGTGCTGTGCAAGAATGTTTTGTGTTTTGTGTTTTTGATGAATTTGCAACCTCAGCTTCCTTCGTGAATACTTGGCAGTGTCGGATTTACATACATGGGTTAGTGCGCTATTCAATATTATGGTTATGGCCATAGATTTAGAATGTCTATATAGGTAGCACGCTATTCATGACCATGAATATAGAGTGTCTACCTATGTACCGCTATTCTATATTACGGTCATGACCACGGATTTACATTGTCTGTATATAAGTAGCGAGCTACGACAATTAGTATAACCAAAAAGAGGAACTAGATCCTGTACTTCGTCTAACAAGTGGGTGAGACGAACCCTTTATAGAATATTTTTTCTATTTGGATTTGATATGTCTTACACCTTAAAGCTTGTAATGCACCAAGGCCAGTCAATGAATGTATGTTATATTTATTGAAATACCTTCAGGCAACCATTAGTTTTAGCAGAATTAATAAAGTTTGACTTGTGACAATATTGCGTAGCGTCTTAAGACACATGTACATATTGACGTCATTCAGCATTTAAT
Organism: Phoronis australis; assembly: GCA_002633005.1. Classification (NCBI taxonomy): domain Eukaryota; kingdom Metazoa; phylum Phoronida; family Phoronidae; genus Phoronis; species Phoronis australis. Next base: position 299,006 of record NMRA01000024.1, on the reverse strand, counting down.
TCCAAAATTCAATGCGCCAAACGCCACGGATATTCGTCAAGTTTGATATATGTAACCCCTCCCCCCCTCTTGTTGCAACATCTAACTACACGTGGTTTCTTGAACGTTCTAATGTTTCAATTTACGTTTACCAACTATACACTGTAAGAGACGAAACGTGAAGGAATTACAGAAATTCATAAGCAGTAACAGAATGACTGCAGGACGGAATTGAAGTGGAACCCAGTGGTACAACACTTCGGGGTGGCATGTAGCACCAGTGAATTATTAATTAAAATGCGTTTGCCTGACTTACGTGAATGAATCTATGTAATATGTCTGATGCTAAAATGTTTAGTGCCGATGATTACAAATTGTTGTGTCGCCTCTCACTCCCAGAAGTCCGTGCCCTGAATGTTGCATACTTCCGTGTATGCATTATACATTGGTTCTTGCTAGTTCAAAGGCTTAGTTTTGCCCCTTATATTTACCGTCAATCTTAATGAAGTTGTAGGTAACAAACTAGACATTGTGTGCTGTTCGTCTTCTTCACTGTCTTAATCATATTTTCTAAACTTAGAATAAGTAATGCTTGTGTAAAAAGCTTGCTCCTCCATTTTGGTTGATATGAATTCTAATCAGACTGATCATCGTTCACATATATCAATCTGATCATCGTTTACAGCATTATTCTTAGGATCGTTTTAGGGCTGATGAAAAAACTTAGATCTTATATTACACCATTCGTTAATATTAATTCTTATCAACATCTTATAACATGTCATACCATTCTTAGAAATTGTCAAAATTAATCTTTTTAAAGAATCATTTGTAATAAATTTTATCAACCATAATGATTGTTTACACCTGTAGTGCACGCGCAGATATAGTGCCTGTGTACACTTGTCCTGTACGCGCAGATATACATGTATATAGAGGGACAAAGGGACATTCACCCCGAACTGCTCTACCGAGAGAGGGCACCGTCTGAAATGGGGTACCTTAAGATGAAAGGCTTAACATCATTAAGCTTGGAAAAAGTGACAGTTCATTCCACCGCGTGTGGTCCCAAAACGTGACAGGGAGTGACCTCCTTCAACATGAAAGCACGATTTCCCAAAAAACAGGAAAATAGAGGTAATCGATTCCAACATTGGGCCCTCTCTCCGTGAGCGGCCCGTAAGAATTTGTCAATAAAAACACAAAAAGGTGACCACTTGAATATCATCAATGGCCTCCTTCAAGGGTGGGGCTCCTGAATATGAAAATATATGTATTTTCAAATATCAGGAAATGCGCAGCAATTGATGTTAGCTGTCAGGTCATCAGTTTTTCTCAAGTGATATACAGTTTCGAGAAAAAAATAAAACGAAAGTTGTCTCCGTTATCCCTTGCCAAAGAGGGGCCTCTTAAAAAATATAGTTTTGCATTCGCAACTTTGACTTATTGAATTTAAACGTCCAGTAAATTAGTACGCTCCGCAAAAGCTTCGCTTTATAAATTTTCTCGATTTTTCGAAATATATGTGTGCGTTTAGACGACCTGGGCTGCAAAAGCGAAGACCCTAACGACAGTGTCCTGGCCAGGGTCCTCAAAAGGTAAACCATGGACTGATACACATTTGTTAAATGTCCTCTTGAATTTTCTCTCTTATCGTAGTCTGTCTGACTAATTAAGTATTTATTTATGACTTTGACTCTTTTTAAGCAGTGTATATAGACTTTAATTGGAAAAAAGTGTTAATAATTTAGATGGCTAAGATGCAATAGGTTTGACTTTCAGATAGCCCTAATTTAGGCTGCTACGACGCAGGAGAAATAGACATATCTTGTATATATTGAACTTCTTCACGCACGTTTATTCCCTGGTAAAACCCATCCCACTCAGTGGCGATGTCAATTGTTTTCAAAACATCAAATTGTGACGTGAGGCAAGATCACAGCTTGTTGTTTACAGTGGTTGGAGTGGAGCTCATTTAGGTGTTTTTTGGCTTATTATCGATTTCCTTCTTATTTCATTTTAGTTTGAAGTTGGCCATTTTCGACATGGTGATGGGGGCTCAATACGCTTTTTTAAAAGTAGTACAGTAGTATGTTAAAGCTCGTGTAGCAACGTTTTAAGAATTCAACTTGGTGTCGTTTGTCTGAAAAAATTGCTTCTAGTGTATGCAAAATGTTAATGCGGTCGTTAGTCACTGGCATTTGACAGAATTTTTGAAGACGGGAAAACCATGTCACAATATTAGCTACAAAACATTAAATTGTTTGCTATACCAAATGAGAGTTGTTAAGTTCATAATTTAACTTGTAGGCTTTGAGAGAGAAACTATTAAGACTTTGTCCCAGATCCAGGTGAGCTTGGAGCAGCTTGTTCGTGAATTTGAGATTCAGAAGAAACGTTTGGGGAAGCAATATAAACTTACAATAGCAAGTTTCTTTCACTGGTGATGACACCTGTACGTCATTGCCTCGTTTCCGCCTAAAGGCTATCGGTAAAGGCTAAAGGTCGATCAACTGAAGGAAATGCTAAGTCAAGATTCCTCACTGAAGAATAAGCTGGTAAGACAGTTTGTCTTTCTTAGAAAAATAAATGTGTAATTTTATTATTGCTAAAGAGCCACTTGATCGTTGTGATGCCTTTTATCTGATTAGTTATCTCTGGCTTGGTCAGTGTGTTAAATTCTCCAGATTGCTTTGTTTCATTTATTAAACTCAACTGATTTAGATAACTCTTGTACTGTATTATGGTATTGATGGTTATTACCACAACTGTGTTGTAATTCTGAAAAGAAATTCATTCTGCATTGTACATTTTGCGAAATAAAGTTTAAGGATCACAGTTGAAAAAAGTCCTTCATTTTGTGTTGCTGCGGTTTCGGATTTGTCCTTGTATGTTGCTATCATACTTCTGTTTTATTTATTTGTCTCAGTTTTTGGTGTGAGTGTGAATAAATGATAATTATAGTAATTTTGAAGGAATAAAACATATAAAAGAGAAAGTCAATATGGTCAGTTAACAAAAGACATGACCAAGATAGTCAGTTGAGTTCATTTGATCTTAAGATTGATCTTTTTTGGTAGTTTTTTCTCTGTGATGAAATGTTCATTTCTCTTTCAAAAAGGTTTGATGACTTCAAACTGATGCGTATAGAAATCCCACAATTAATGCACATTATTCTATGTGTAGCGTGTTTTTTAAAAGTTTTAACTTGTTATATGACACTGCAAAAAATAAGCAAAAGTTAATTTTGATACTATCTTTAGACCTGGACAATGGTATACAAATCATATTGATAATGATTCTTTTTTAGATTCAAAAGTTCATCCTGGTTGGTGGATTAAACGCCAAAGAGTCATGTCGTCGTATAATATCTCATGTGTTGGCGCATGACGTGACACTTATGTTCAACTGGGCTGGGAGAACCGGGTGGAAGAGCCCCCAGGGAAACGTCCATAAAAGAGCATTTGGAAAGCTCTTGCTGAGTGAAGCAATCGTTGGTAAGTATTACAAGTCAAGGTAATGTTAGCGATTTCTCGAAAATCTTTCTTAAAGTTTAATCAATTCATCTTTAGGGGGTTTATACTTTTTAAATCTTTGACAATTGCACAGTCTTAATTCATCACACAGTTGTTTACAATTACTATTATATGTAAAATTATTATTTTTTGCTTTGAGCTGAGCTATACTTTAGTTACAAAAGGGCAAAATTTGGCTAACTTCAGAACATCGTATCTCAGAAATAGCTCACCATATTCATTTGAAACTTTTAGATATTATACTTTAATTACAGTTCTCCGAAAGTGTCTATAAAGTATTTCACTTTTATAAGTCAGAGCTATCAAAAATGGGACTTCTGAGTTTTTATAAAAAAGTCCTTAAAACAAAAAGGATGCGATTATTTTGAGAACTGAAACACAACTTTTGAGAGTTCATTTTGAACATTTCAGCTAATATGAATATTTATCTGACTGTTCGGAACTGGTCGCTTTACAGTCAACATATTTACAGCTATTCTGATAAGTTTTTTGAACAGTAAATGACTTAGTTGCTGACTGTTTTAATGAAATGAACCCTGAAATGTGAACAGCTGTGCAACATAGATATTAATCAAAGTCTTAAGTTTTTGTTTATGATGACCCATGTTACCTACGTTGTTTGAAATCAAACGCAATATCCGACCATAGATCATAAATAAGTGAACAAAATTCCGTGAGAACTGGCCCATACACTAAAGAGAAGTTTTTGGTTGTTCAATAACGCAAATAAGTCTATTACCAGCATTGGCTCTCATCTTCACGTGATAACAATTCAAACTGTATTGGTGTGTTAGTTTTATTGAATCTGCATTTATTTCAGGGGCCATTGTCAAACTCCACGGCGGAAATGCTGTGGAGGCTGAAAAACTTCTCGGAGTTTGGCTACGGAGTGCCCCTGACCTTGAAGGTGGCAGAAGGCGAAGGGAGCTGGCCAACAGATTAGTGCAGCAACAGCAACAACAGGAAGAGGATAATGAAGTGCAAACGGATTTAGATTAGATTTTTTTGAATGTTTATTATAAAATAGTCAGTACAATAAACATAGAGACTCAGAAATATTAGAATTAGTGACAAGAACCATACCATATATATTCTTGTTGATATGGCAATAAACATGTACAGTAAAGTCACTTTTCATTGTTCATTGCCCGAACTTTTTCATTACGCACACCAAACATTGAGCAAAAAGGTAAAACTTTTTAATACCAAATAGCAGCATTAAGGAGACTACATATAACACACTCCGCTCTCTGTTATGCTAATACTGGTCCAACACTGCATATACAGAATCATTTCGTGAAATTTACTGAACCAATGCTGGCCCAGCTGGATACGGTATGGGCTGATTAATGGCCCAGTATCGTATAAAGCTGGCCCACTACCACTCTGGCATTGGCCTAGTACTGGCCCATTACTATATACGGTACAGAGCCGCCATCAATAATGTACTGGGCCAGTACTGGAAGTAAGTCAGCCCATGGCCAATACTGGCGCCCGGCCCTAAATACGGTACTGGCCTATTAATGGCCCAATACCGTATAAAATTGTTACGATTTAGGGGACCGGCGGTCATGTTGTTTCTCACCCGTGCTGTCGTGATATGTTGTTATTCGACAAAGATTGCCAATAAAAGCCAAAGCGAAGGATTGAAAACTTTACCATAAACATCGGAGAAAATGCACATTAATTACCGAAAATACGTACCATTTTGGGAATACGCCGTGGCACTACCGAAACGGCAAGCATATAGCAAATACGCAGTGCCCGTATTGGTTGACATGTACGTATAGTATACATGTATAACTCAGATAAAACAAGATTGGCAACATTCCGCAGTCGGCAAGTGTGCTTTGTTTAATCTGTCTTCGGAGGTCACTATAACCACGGTCACCACTCAAGTACTGGCCGGCCGGGTAGGCTGGTGTCTCGGTTGCTTCATCAAAATCACTACAGTTGAAATGTGAATTTGAATGGTTACAGTTACTCCGAATTTTGACTTAATACTGTACGTGTGTCTGTCACGGCGCCGGCTCGACCATCAGCGATCACTGGACATGAAATTCTCCAGTCGGCTAAACTGTTACGTGACAGCTCAGTAGGTTTCGTGAAACGTTCGCTTTGCTTTGAGGGAAGAACTCTTATTCATTAAGGATTTTTACTATTATTTTAACCGCATTCGTGCAGTTTTTGTCGACACTGATGTCAACTCTACTATGAGGCTCGCCGAGTTAGCGTTGACTTGTGAAACATCGTCAGGTGTCCTAGGCTAGTCGACGTAATCTTCACCCCGTTCCCGTAGGAACCTTTTCTGAAGGCTCTTGCCTTCTGTCTTTGTCATGGCGAGATTCATAGGGAAGATAATGTTCGCCAAAGTCTGCGTGAATATCATCTCTAGCATACCAGTCTTGCTTGAGGAAGCCATTCTCTGCTGTCGGACTTACGCATCACGTGACATTATAGGCGGAGCGATCTGGTTGGCGTAAGGTCAATTCAGATGATGAAAAACCATGCTTTGTAAACCATTAAAAGGGATTTTTTGAAAGGAGAAGGATTGAGGATTCTAATGCTAATTTATTTAAGCTGTTATACTTCTTAATGACTGTATCGTTTCATTATTGTCACGTGACCACGTTTTTAAATCGAATTATTATGTGCAAGAAAGATACATTCATAGCTAAATAACCCCCCAGCAGATTTTTTAAATGAAAATATTATTTTGTGTCTAAAAACGCGGTCAGGATTTTGCTTTAAAACGCCTAGTCTTTGCGAACCAAGCGATATAACGGTTCGCACCACCAGGTGCACACCTCATGGTAGCGTTGCCTCACCCACCCTCTCCAACATGGTTTCTGAGACAAATCGGCTACCACGAGTCCAAATTTGTATGTTCAAGCCTATGGAGGCGATATTGCTTTCAGTGTGTCCAGCATCTATCCCGACACATCTCCCTACTTTGCTCTGACATCACTGAATACAACAGCCACGTGGGCCAATTCAGTTGGTTTAGAAATTAGTGGCAGCAAAACAGAGGTGGTTACGTTCACCAGGAAGCTTAAACGGTCAATTCGGGTTTCATCCTTAATAGTAGCCATTTTGTACATAAGGCGACTTACCTTGGTGTCCTTCATTCTACATCATCGCCCTTGCTAGACTCCGCATATTATAGAAAAAACCTCGAAAGCTAAGACTGCGCTGATGAGATGTAATCGTGTAGTCGTTAAAATTTGGGCAATGTCTTCCAAGAATAGGCTCTGGATTTACATTGCCATTACCCGGCCTATAATGTCGGCATGGGTAATAGTATTCAAACAGACTACAGATATCAACAAACCTAATTAACTAATTAGTCTGCCACCACTGTGCATACACCTCAGGCCAGGTAAAGCCACATGTGGAGCGTGTCGTCTCAGGTGCTAACTCACATCCCCGATTCTATTGCACACAGAAGTCACACAAACGAGTGTAATAAGCTAATGGTCAGAACTGGACAACTATTGGACATGCCTAGTCATGTACTGGTCAGTATTTAAAGTAATACGAGAAATTCTCTCAAGGAGATTGCTGACGGACGTCCTGTAGAAGAACACAAGTTAGGTGATGTGTTGCACGGACAGTTGTAAACTGGAAAACGGCCAACCTGGTGCAGGGATCTTTTTTCCAAGCTTTCCTATAGCAAATGCTGAAAGCCATGTTTCGCTGGGCAATCTTGCAACGGTGTTCCAGGTTGAGGTCTTCGCGATTAATGGAGATGTTAACTGGCACATCAGTACAACGCTGAGCACGGCAATCTCCCAATGGGGCTATTCGGAGAATTCTCCTCACGGTGTCGCTGCTGTACTAGTAGTGATTGAATTGAACATGCGTCGCTGTCTGCATGTCAACAGCTAGTAAAAAGACGGATTGTTATCCAAATGCGTCGTCGCGCTCAGCCTTATTATTGCTACTTTCCCAGGTGCAAGTCTTCGACAGGTGGTCACAAATTCCCAAAAGACCTAAGGTTACTACAGATTCGTGGACAATTGCGGTCAAAAGGGTCAACCCACTGACAAAAAGTGTGTGGATGCCGAAGCCCCATTTTCGAGACTACATAACGTTACTTGGTAAGTTTCTAGCAATCAAGTTTCTATCGACATCGTTCGGTGATGTTATCCCCACCAGTTACCCCACTGAATAATGGGTTTATTGAATGGAACTAAGTGTTTTTTTTTCGGAAACTCACCCGAGAATCGAATGCCGGGTAGGCTAGCAGCACATATTCACATATTGTCCGCCAGGGCTGGGAGTGCGCCCAATATATGAGGTGTATGGTACGTGACGATCAGAAGTCAAGGGGACTTTATCACAGCAGTTTGTCTTCAAAGCTATAAAATTCTCTAGATGTGTCAGTTTCCTTATTTTATAGCGGACCCCACTCCCAGGACTACCAGATTAGTTACCGAATTAACATGAATAAGCTATTCAGTAAACGTGGTAACATTGCATTTGGAATAAAAATTGACACCTAGAATGAATTTTACTTGTTGAGGTCAGAAGCACATTAGGTGTCGTGAAAAATACACGTTAAATCACTTTTAGCCTGTTTCACATAGTTTAATTCAGATCTTAAATAAGACTTGGGTACAAAGATTTTTAGTTTCTACATATAAACATGAAGATGAAACGTCAAGTATGTTCTGCCTTACTAAAGTAGTTTTGTCTTGTGTTTTCTTTTAAAATTTGCTAACATTTCTCTGACTATTCTACGGTTACAGGTGAGAGAAAACAACTGAAACCAGACGCCTGACCGTCTATTTTACCTTTGGACAAAGTGAAAAGCAATCCTTCAGTAATAACCTGAGAGAATTGAACCTAATTCAGAAATTCAGCCCTTGATATGCCTGATTATGGACTCCGTTTCATGGGAAAATTAAAATTGTTTTTAACAATGTTGTTTCTTTGTATGTATGTGGTTGTTCAGTTTGCCATTTTGTTTTTTAAATACACTGATAATTGTTTATTCTCGAATCTTGTGCATAACAGATACTTATCCAGCTAGCTACAATTGAAGACATACTTTTCTTGCATGTGGAACTTTTGTTGTGGCCAAGTTAACACAAAACATAAAATTGTTCAAAGGCCTTCTTAAGAAAGCTCTAAAAATAATTACACAAACAAATCAAATGCAAACAAAGGGAATACTTCATTTTGATCGCTGCAATTTCTAGAGGTCAATAGGAAAATGACAATTCGCAAGTGTAATCGGTAATCGTTTCAGCTTTATAAAGAATAAGCACAACTGCACTGCATGTGGCTTTAAAACTGAAGAAATATTGTGGTTTTAATAATTAGTGACAAACTTGCCTGTTGATGAAAAATTTATTCAATCATCAAAGTGTAACATTAACGGCCTTTCTACTGTCAATAAGACAATCGATGCAGTCACTGAATGTCATTTCCCCATAATGTGTACCAATTGAAAAGTTTTTACCATTAGTATAAAGCCTTTCGTCTGAAAGAAAAAGTTAATGTCACTCGGTGAGAAAGGACAGGCATTTATACCAGATGCTTTTGGTTTTCATTTCACAGTTTCAATGGCCTATAGAAGCGCTTGTAAAAAAGGTCCAATTTCGGCACGTGGCTTTCTTTCATGTAACCTCTTTCAGCCTCAATTACATCCACAATTAGATCCAACAGCATATCACTTGACTCGTTTTGTGCCCAAAATCTGACCCTGAACTGAACTAGATCAGAGTGTCACTAGGTCTTCTTTAGCTTCAATCCCTAATGTTTCTTCCAGGAAAGGAAATAAGCTATTGTCAAACACATGACTTATTGCCTATGAAACGGTATCCTCACCAACGAGGCTGACTTGTGTAGCAGTCAGATATAGTTCCTCTTCATACACAAACAATCAACTGGCACGGTAACTTCGTACTGCGATCCCCATTTCTCCAGGGCCACTGACTTGTACATTGTGGCATGTAACACTGCTGGTGTGTGTAAATGCTGTGGGAAGAGAAAGGAGTAACAAAGCTTGTTCGTTGTCTCCGATGTAGAAAGTAGGCTTTGACAACAGATCTGCTCTGGATGGGAAGATGTTGCTGGTTAGCTGCAGTCAATTGCTTAAAACTAATTTTTGTCCATTCAGGGTCGATGCAGAAGCGATGCATATCTCCTATGCACCGTACACCCCCAAACCTAAAAACCAAAGGTCACGTGAAAACAGACATGATAGATTTCCATTTCAACGTGTAACAGATTTCCGGAAGACATAGGATAGGGAGTAAACAAATAGTCGAATGAATATTTGTCATCTACCATTTGTCATGGCATTGAGCTTGGATTGTAATCTTAACTCACTAACCAATATCGAGTTAACAGCATAAACATTCAGCATTTATTGATGTAGCTTCACTGATAAACCTTTTAGAAACCATTCCAAACAATAATTCTGCTTTGATGTACGAAAAGATCTCGAGTGCTACGTCAAGTATCGTAACACACATCACAGCAAACAAAGATTAACCCGACTGGCAACTGCCGCGAAGTCGACATCTGCGAGTACCTCAGTTAATAGGCATCAGTAGAACAAACATGGAATAATGGTTAAAATAATCACAAACCTTACCTTTGTATAAGGTCGTGCTTGCCTCCTCTCATAGAAGCACCTTTTTCACGCAATCTCAGATTCATTTGGCACAGCTACAAGCCATTTCACCATGTATGTAGAGGGTTCGCGAAATCGAGGCTGTTAATCTATCACCACTAGTACACGCACGCCCTCTATTTAATGTGAATTTTCCGAATAGCCCCATTGCCATTTTTCTGATAACCAAGAAGCGATAAGAAACCAAAAAGCAAGAAAAATAAATATTTTATGCGCATTTGGCCTATGTGTTCTTTGGTAGTGGGTGGTCTTTTGAGAGTGTTTCTGAACAGTATCAAAAGTCGTTTTCTGAGTGTTGGAACAAATTAATGCGAACCACATGACGTCATTTTACCAGGCCAGGAATAGATGTGTGGCATACAACCTCTGTAATCCAAAGTTGCAGCCACACCACCACTGGGTTCTGACGTCGAAGAGTCTACGGTCAAAAGTCCATCCCTTGTTCTTGACTGTGGAGTTTAGTCTGCTCCGAGCACGTTACAGATTTCTGTCCTTTGGATCAGAGTTTTTCTAACTGTTAGCATCAGTTTGATTTTGTGAAACATGGTGAGCCATCCGTAGACTGATTTTAAGACAAAAGACAATACAGTCTTCGAAAAACAGACCCTACATTTTACCTGAGTTTCGAATACGTCCACTTGATTTTCTGCCATTCTACCAGGTCAAGAGTAGCAAGCTGGAACAAAAATGAGAATTATTACTTTAACATCTTCGCCTGAAGAAATTGCTGTTGCATTTTTAATGACAGTGTTTTGTACTGGTGGCAACCTTACACGTGACAATCCAATCTTTTCGTGGACTCGAATTTAATTAAATATGGTAAATACATGCACGACTGTGACTTTGTGACACCCGGCGTTTCATACACGTGATTGGTTGTTGCGACGTGTCAAAAATCGAATCGTGAAGTAAAGCAAGACCCCTTTCTTACAGTGCGAGTCCAACGGGGCACACTGCTAGACCCTTGAGTCAGGTCTCTAAATCCTGAACTAGGTTTTACTATAGTAGTAGTAATACACTTTATTCACGTTAAGACAAAAATACAATTAATACAAATTTACGCTTGTGGAGACTCCGCTGACCACGAAGCCACCGGAGAATAAAAAATACAGTGTTACAGATAAACAGAATTACAAAATTAGGTGACAATGTAATTTAAAACTACTTGTAAAAAGACTAGCAGAGATTATCGAAAATAGTTACACACAAAGCAGCTGGGAATAGTGCACTCAAGTACATAGCTTTCAAAACAAACGTTCTTAAAAAAATTATAACAGTGGATAACGAATGGGTTCAAATATTTTAGGAAACACTTTCAGGTAGGTTATTAATGATATGAGGTAGGACATTGGAACGGAATCTTCAGCAAATGATTTAGTACAACGAGGAGTTTGTAGAAGATGTCGTTGCCTAGTGTAATGTTCCTGAACAGACCCACGGGTTATCAAATTGAACGTGCTAAAAATGAAGGTAAGTAATTATGAACATATTTGTAGAAAACTTTGATAATAGCAACAACATACAAGTAATTTATTTTGAGTATCTATGTAGTCTTAAATAAAGGATCTGTATCGGCATTAAAATAACTAGAGATAATAGTGCGAATTAACCTTTTCCTGTAATTTGAATATTCTATTATGGTCACACCCCCATAGCAGAATGCCATAATTAAAATGAGGAAGGATAAGACCATTACATACAGTTTTCAAAGTTTCTAAGGGCAAGAAATGTTTAATGTTATTAATATATATTAATATATGTAAATGTTATTATATATATAATTGCCAGCGGTCTGGTACAACGTGTACCAGACCGCCAGCAATTATTTTACATTGTCAGCAAACCTGTATATTTAGCCAGATTGAAAAACAATGCATTAATCGCAATGAAGTATATGGTTTCTGAAAGTACAAAGATTAAGTAGAATTTGATGTTGGACTTTATAGGTATCTGCCTTGAATCAGGTCACGTGGCCACCCTATTTTTAGTAATATTTAGGCATCAATAACGTTTTACCAAATTTCATTTGACATAAATATTCATGGTGAATTCTCAAAAATGTTACAGTTTTCTAAATTATCACTTCGTTTTCGTTTTATGAAATTTTAGATTGATTTCATGAAGACCATAAAAGTCCTATTTTGATAGCCCCTCATGTAAAAGTGGGACATTTCAACGCCACCTCGCAACGGCGTTCTGAGGAACAGTACAGAAAGCATAGTAACTGAAAATTTGACACAAATGTGATCAGCCATCTCTGAGATATGACGATCCAAAGTTAACCAAATTTGGTCATTTTTCTGATGTTTTACATAACCTAAATAGCTTCATGTTTATTTTATATTATGTTTGAACTTGGCCACTTTGATCCGAGCTCGATATGAGTAATTTTAATGTTGCTGTGGCAATGTGCAGCCAGTTTAGCATTTGTTTACTTGAAAATTTTTTATTGTGATTTTTAATGTTCATTTCGGCGGCATCTCAGGGTGGGCCACATGGCGTGGGTAAAATGTCTGCCACTGAAGAATTTCACTTCATATCAACATGTGTGTGTATCAACAGTTAAACCTCTCTAGCAGTGCGCAGTTATTTTTGCATGCGAGATAGAAGCATGTAAAATGGCTGGCAAATAACGCCTCGGAAATCATATATAGCTTAACATGATAAAAAAGCCAGAAAAGACAAGAGATCCTGCCTCCCGTTCAGTAACGCTAGGACCTAGCTTAAAAGCAAGACTTTGCGAGATTACGCGAGATATTGCCGTGTATTTTAAATAAGAGCACGTGACCTTGCCTAGCTTTTGGCTAGGTCCTAGCGTAGGTCCTAGCGTCTACTGAACGCACGCCTGGTCTTTAATTTGCTCTCGGCTTCAAAACGCGACACAGCTGGTTTTGCGCTCTTAATGAAAAAATAGAATTGCCGTTCGCTTTAATACACACTATAACTAGTTTGCAAACGTTATTTTCGGAGACATTAGTCAGCCAGGTCCGATAGCGAAAATTAACATTACATAGTTGATGACAGTTGATCACCTAAAGTTATATTTTATAGATTATTTTATAACTAGCATCACGCCCGAAATTGCAAACACAGAACATATGAACATAATGCCTGGAAAATCAAATATATTTTTATAAACTACTTCATGAGCTCTGATCCGTACGTCAAAACATGCATATCAGAATTTTATCAACTATTTTACAGTGAACTAACATTGCCGGGGTAAAAGGACTCCATGTATTTGTAGCATTAGGTGACAAGCCGGTTGTTTGGCGTTGACAGGCAGGACACCGAGCGTGATGGAGTCTCCCCCTCTTTCCAAAAAATCTCACTATGAAAGAGTGCTCACGATGATCTTATTGCATGATTGCAGAAAATCGCCGAGAGACGGTCTGTATTTGACTACTAAACCCATGTCCCATCTGATTTAGATTACTTAACGTCATAAAATTGGTCTCAATTGTTCCTTGGTCAAATTGGGAAAATTTCAGAGTTTCAAAGGAACTGGCTGTTCGTTGGTGCTTGACAGTAAGCTCTACAAGATGGTTTCTCGCGGCCGTTTCACTTATCAAGGAACTGTCGGCTTCCTAGCAAATCTAGAAATCATTCTTTATCTGAATAAAGAACGAATTGAGACCAATTTTATAATGATAAGTGATAAGTTCGCTCCTTTTGGGACGGACGCGGGTTTACAATCGTTTAAAATACACAGGTCGCTTCCTAGATCCAAGAATGAAGCTAAAGTGACCACTTGCTTCGTTAGTAATGTACGGTGATACCTTGTGTGATATCGCTATTCTGGCATTAAACTTGCTTTACGGAACGCAATGCAGGTCAGTCCCAATATTTCACGACACCTCCACTTCAGTTTTGTAAACATGGATAAAACTGGTTACAAAATACGGATACATATTTGCTTTCGTATCCATGATATACCTCGTAAGCCTGCACTTTTGTCTAGAACATTGGCTTGCTCATATCCGGTCAGATTATTTCCGCACGTATACATGTAGACCTAACCAGATGTGGTATTCCAAAACAAAAACGCACGACATTATCTTCAGTTGAAACGCCGGGCTTCAAAAGCAATGCCAAGAGACCATTTCTGCTCTTGATAACTTCTGCTGCCACTTCTCGTAAATTGTCTCGTAACTATTTTTGAGCGCGGTACTCGCCTCCTGGTGACTGCTTTCGTCTCAGTTTAGCAGCGACACGTTGTGCGGCGTTTCAACTCCCTCAGTTCCAAATAAACGAACAGACAATTCCCTAAAATACGCCGTCATTGTTTATACAGTATATTTAAAATATTTAAAATGATTCAGTGGCGCATTTATACAGCTCGAAAAGGATGAATATTGATGGCCAATATTATATTCTGATAATATTTTTGTGAAAACTTCATTTATTATTAATACCGTAGTTTTCGCTATTTCGTGAAAAAACGGTCTAGTTTTGTTTGAGGAACACTTACCTCAGCTATTAAATTAAAAACATAAATTAAAATGATGATCATAACTCGTTGTTTCATTTAATTTATTCCTACAAATTCAATTCATGTTTTCAAAATAGACCTAGCCGGCACTTGAAGTTTTGGTTTCCATTTTGTTAGTTTACTCATGCGCACATTTGGTTGAATTTTGACACTAACGTTCCGTAATGAGCAATGGGAAAAATATATAAGCACTGCCATTGGCAGCCTAACCATAACAGGCATCAACATGTGCTATGTGTTTGGGTATCCACGCATATAAAGAAATTGTAATTCTATGTTAGTTCACAGCTCCTCCGGCTAAACCACGGCATTATGGATTAAGGTAATCATATTTCCTGAACATAATTATTTCGAGAGAAACAATCGCCTTATCGGCGATCGATACAGGTCATTAGAAAAGACATCTGGAAGTGCTCCAACGTCTTGAATTATTCGGATAAAATGCTGATGTGGGGTGATGTATGTCAAATCAATTAACAACAGTGGAACTTGAGTGATGGCAGGAGAGGAATCCGTCGAGATAATTGCTCGCAGTTAGGGTTTAACGAATTTCATTATTTACATTACATTACACAACCCTGTATGCCATGCTGATTCCCATCTTTCGTGTATTTCTTACAAGTGTTATCTGGCCATTCTGCGTTCTGTTTAATGCAAATCTGCAGAAATTGCGCGGGTAACTGAAGAATATTTTTATTGCAAAACTTTTGAACCATTTAAGCCAAAATAACTGTGGTAATGTTGGACTTATCAGCTACGATTGAAGATTTCACGAAACTGAATTAGTAGATTTCTCCTGTGTTGCTGTTGCTGAGATTATGACGCAACACAAAGGTCCACTAGGTTGGAAAGAACACAGAAAAATGTGTAGGGATGAAATAACAAAAACATGAAAATTTCAACGAAATAACAATCATGAAAACCTTACTTTAAAGGGTGGGATAACTTTGGACCCATGAAACAAGGAAAACATGAAATTTTCAACAGAATATGGAACAAAAAGACCTTAACTTAAAAAAGTTGTAATCTGCATATGACGCGTGCTGGCGGACTGGGCTGATTCCAAACATGTGTGCCGAACTAATGAAGTATTAAGAGAGACAGACAGAGTACTATCATGAAATATTTGAAAGCTGTTGCTATTACAATTCTCGTGATGAATTAAACAAAAGTATATCACGTCAATAATTAACTAAATCATTAAGGTAATAGCGAGTTATTATAAGTATTATTTTTTTCAACTCAAGGCCGCTAACGCATGCGCTACATCTGCAGTTATGTATTCAAATCATCGGTTGGCATTTCCAATCACACGACTGTCTGGGAAATAAAAATTGCTGCAGCCATTTATATTTTGAAGATTGGCTTCCAGACTTCCTTTCAGTTCCCTTATTTCAGTTTCTGTTAAACAAGAGGAAACACTTATACGCGCACCAGTCGTACAGTAGAGACGTTGTAGGGACAAATGTTATTAAAAATGCTCAATTAAAACGGCTATAAACATCCGCGTTCGCGTTCAGTCCAAAAAGCGAACTTTTGATTTAGACCATTTGCCACTACACAGCCAGTCTCAACTTGTTCTTTCGTGAGATGGGGCATGCTTTCCGAATTTGCAAAGGACCTACTACAGTTTTATTGTCGCGTGAGACCAGGCTCCACAAGTTGGCCTTTTAAGGTGATATATATATATATATATATATATACACACACACACACACATATATATATATTGTGTGTAGACCAATATATATATATATATACACACACACACACACATATATATATATTGTGTGTAGACCAATATATATATATATATATTTTTTTTTTATTTATTTATTTATTTATTCAAGAATACACAGAACGTACAAGGATATGAGGACAAACCTATAAATCGGGAGGTATTATATCTGAGTTGTAGACAGTTCATAGACGAAAGTAGTATACGTAGAACTATTATTCAAATATTTACATGTAGATATGCTATTGCAAATATTTTAAAAGTTGGCTTTTCACGGCGTTTACTTTTTAGGCGCCTAGTATGGTCTCAAACGATAACGTGCCATGAGTCCGTAGAGGCCCGATATCATTTTCAATTTTTCTAAGGAACAATTTGAGACTAATTTCGTAACGGTTAGGTGTCCAAGTTAGCAGTTGTTTTTTTTTCTTAAAGGGCGGCTTTATTGCCGCTTTACGAGGAGTTATCGTGAACCATTGTATCGCACCAGTCTCGTCTGTTCGCATCTCATCTCTGGTCAGGTTGTGATATTTTCAATTATATAAATATCCATGCTATTCAAATGTAGGCTTACACTGCGCCAAAACAATGATACAAGGGTTGTATTGTGGTTTTCATACGAAAACGTAACCCGAAGTTTATTGGACCATTAACAAGCAATTTCAAATAGCCTGACATGATTTTTTGAAATTCAGTTGTCTCCGATGCATATTCAAAGTTTAATTCAATGCAAATTAATTCAAAACCATTCCAACAAGCGCAGTGGAAGCAGAGATATTATCTCGCTCTTGGAAGTTATCTTTGATCTCGGTACTTCTTAAAATTACCAATAACACTTTGATTTATTGCGAACATGGTTACCTCAAAGCCGGTAATTAGCGACTGTTTAAGAATGATTTCATTTGGGGATTGTTTAAGCCGGTCTGAGTATTTTCAACATGGCTTTGAAGTTGTAAGTCCAGTGCATCCAGATTTGGTGATACTAAGTCAATTCCTAAACTGGTCGGCTGATGAATATAGAAAGGATCGAGCGTATAAATGTGTTGAGGTTTGTTTGCTTTTTCCCCTAAGGCCGACAGTGTCTTTTTAGACGGAACTTTATTCACGGTTTGTGGCACTGATGCTGTTTTTATTTTGGTCAGTGGTGTGCAGTGGAGAAAATAGAAATTTGATAAATATGACAATTTCTTGCGCGTCCGTAAAATTTTCCTTTTCTCACTTTGGCTGTATTTCGAGAAATGTGGTTTCAGGTCTATTTTTGACCAATCACATTGAAGGCTTATTTCACGTAATTTCATCGGTCAATTTGAGAATCAAGTCACGTGTACTTTGGTGGTCATGGGCCCTGCGTTGACCAAATTGCACACCGGTAGATGCAGGGTAAACGTCTGCTTACTCGTCCCACTTTAAAAAGCCACTTTATTCATTGCCGCACGTGATGTTCTTACATATACAAGGATTGGCCAGACTCAGATGGGAATGGTACACAGCCGAGCCGAGAAGGTTGTAAATTGCTGGTAGTCATTCTTCAAAACAGGCCATTTCTTTCCAATTCATCAGACCTTTTCTCCAAAATTAGGGTATCTCTATCAAAAGGAACTTCAGTTGCTGAATTTTATTTCCATTTCCATCGGTCGATTTCCGCTCTTAAATTTGCAAGTGCATGGGCAGCGCACCATAGGGGGCTGGGTGGCTATAGCCCCACTTTTTTCAGTGTCGCGCCGCCCATAGTCAATAGACGATGCACCACAGGGGGCCTGGGGGGCTTTAGCTCCCCCACTTTTTTCATTGCTGTGTCGCCCATGCAGCGTAGTCAGAAGTTAACAGGCACAACCCTATGGCGGTAACGAAATCACGACCACTCATTTTGGATTGATCATGGAATTTATATGCAACAATGACCAGCACGTAATCGAAAGACAAACTGAGCAAGGCTTTGGTACATTCAAAGATAACTGTCTTGTTCTGAGAGAGTTAGCGTATCACCCTGGGCTACTTCCTTAGAAGAGGTATACGGGAAGTACACTGAGAAGGTTCCGAAATCTTTTCACAACCAGATTCCCTACGAAAGGGGGGTCCTTGTGACAAATTCTTTTTGATGAGGATTCACTTAGGTAGTTCGAGGTCATTTTCCCTACCACGTTCACAACTCTACGACAGCGTTTGCAACACTAACCATATTTTCAACAGTTTTGTATCAATTTCGGAGACTTGCGACGTTTTCCGCTTTTTCCTCAACTTCGGCAAATCCTCTGCCAATCACTTTCGTGAGAAGCTGTTTTGAATAGTATGGCAGAGCAAGCTGGGTGTAGCTTTAACTTGAATTAATGTTGATTTTTGGATACGAATACAATACATTACATTAAAAGAATCAAGCGGTTTAACGCTTTAGTTATTTATCTCTAAAAAGATATTTCACTCGAATGTAGTATTAAAACTGCATTTCGGCAATATTTTTCATGTATTGAAATGGAACAACTTTTACTTAATGACGTTCAAAAGAATGGTCTAAAGAGGCGTTCTAAGGCCTTTTAGTTAAAACTCTTCGAACGGCCCTATGAATAATCATAGGAGAAAACAACATGTAGGCGTACTCGAACTGACAGCGAATGGATCTGAAAACACGTCAAACTGACGCTGAAACCCGGCGGTACAAGACACGTACATGGGCGGCACACCATAGGTGGCTGGGAGCTGCGCCTCACATGACATGACAAACAAAATTAAAGCTACGGTAATATTTTCCGTTAGTTACTCATTTTAAGTTGCTTACCCTTTTGTATTTTGTTTTATAGTTGACGCCAGTCAACGTTTCCATTTTTCCTATTTCATTATTACATTTTTAAAATATGAAGCGTGAGATGACTGGAATATTGAACCCGAAGTCATGGTTCACCTTTGTTATTGATATTATTTGGCGGTATGCGAGACATTACCTACGACAGCAATTCAACGAGCTATATACATTACTTAGTGAACCAACGGAAAAATGTTAGATTACGGCTATTTTCCTAAACAACTTGACCACAACAAAAGCAACACATTTGGTTTTAAACAGTAACTTAACTTTTAAAAAGGCATTCCTATATTTATCACACAACTTACCTCTCGTTGTTTCACTGTAGAAATCTCAAGTGTTTCGATATCATTATGTTACTGCGCAAGAACGGTCGGTGCTTAAAAGTGATAGGCCTCTATTGGACTCTTCCACCGCGGGGGCGCAACGTATTTTGCATTTATGAATAAAATTATGATTTCAAGACCAACTAATAGACATTCTATTAAAGCAAGCAGTTCGAGTTTTCGTTGGTTTTGTTATCACATATTTCGTGACAGTATGCCTTTTGGGTTTGAATGTATATGTTGAAATGCCTTTGGATGTCTCCATTTAAATATGTACAAAATGTATTGAACTTGAGCAGTCTTTGTAGCTGTGTATTTACTTGTTTAAAAATAAAGGCTGGTATTTATCTGTATATATCTAACATGTCCAACTTCAAACGTTTTAGAAAAAATGACTCTTGGAATGAAATGAACTTACTATGATTATGCCCTATCCGACGGTCATTTTCAAGCTGGTGTATACCAAGTACCCGGACGTACATGTACAAGTGAGCTAGAAATTTTGTTACTTCGCAGAATGTATGCTGTGTCCAACTGAAACTGTTCCATATATCTGTTCAGGCATGGGTTACCCTTTTCACGCAACCAGATTCTCTTGCCCACCTAGTGAACCTCGTTGTTGCCACTGTGCACGATAGAAACATTCTCCAAATCCATTAGATGTTTGTTTCGTAAGGCACGGTCCGTAATTACTGATTTGTACACAGTGCATTCGGACGCTTTCCGCTGAACACGAGTGAAGAGTTTGTTATTTTTTGGCTCTAACTTATTCCGATGTCAAGCAATACGAGCGCCTCATGCTCTTCCTCTTTCACTGATGTATACAAAATCAGAATCAGCGCAAAGCAACCATAGATGTAGCGGTAGTATCATTTATACAGTTTTGAGATCAAAATAGTAGGAGCAGAAGTACACACGTGATTGATTGGTTCTAAACGTTTTCAGAGCTCATGCTAGGCCTACAATGAAAGTGCTATTTGGTTTATTAATCTTAACTCCCCGTCCACTTTAAGCTTGGAATCCGGGGAAATGCTGCTGTGCAATCTTAGCGCCGAAAAACACTCTGCCATCATCTTAGTTTTTACCAACCCCATCTGTGTTGTCTTAAACTCGTCATAAATGACAATGTCATCTGGTGAAAAAACGTTGCTCTATAGACCTAATTCACGTGGCGGACATTAAAATCCAAAGCGAGGCTCACTGCGATAAACAAAGCGGCATTGCGTGAGTTAAATGGCCTGTCTTTCGAGTCCAACCTGAAAATTAAAATCTTTAAAATGTGTCGATAATTAACCACAGAGACGTAGAAAAATATATCAGAGAACAAGCCAATGCACCAAAGAGTTGTCTGAGGAAAGGGTGTGTTTTTTCGGAAAACTAGGTTCGAAACATGAAAAGTAAATATGACCAAACTGCAGCGATTGCCAGTGTTACGGATTAGGTATTGAATGCAGGGTTATGTTTATTCCTGTAAATTGTTGATAAAAATGTTTTCTACACAAACCAAGCCATCTGTTTCTATTGTTGACGAGTTGAAGATATATTCGACAGTGGAGGCTCATCGCATTTTGATGTCATGTGCAATTAGTCACATCTGGTTGAATTTGTTGATCAAGAACATTAACATGACTAAGACTTTTTGCGTATTTGTGTCTTGATGGGTTCACATATGCATCTTTATTATGAGCTCATCTTTTTATTAATGGCATTTTCGAATAATATGAATAAATACTGGACCCAGAGTTCATTGAAAATAATTAAGGACTCAGTCCTTAAATTGAGGGTGTTGCATGAAAAGATCCCTAATTATTTTCGATAATATTGACAATTCAAGGTAGCTGTCTTGGCAAGCCACGTCGTTTAGCATTTTGCCAGCATCCCTATGAAAAAAATCCGAGAACTTGGCATGAAGAAATGATGCCCCGGGGGGAGGGCACAGGTTTCCAAATGAGTCGGAGCGCAGGTCAAAACCAGCTATGCTTGTTTGGCCTTAGTCAAGAAATGACAGTGTTACCATGAAACGGTGACGGGAAAGTTAATAACAAAGCAGTTCCTAAAAATTGACACGAAGGAGTTATCAATGGGTGCTCTTGAAAATATTGAGAAAACTGGTTCTAGAAAGAGAAACTCAAATGAATACATCGAGCAAAAATTTGTCATCAAAGAACATGGCAGGAGAAAATTGCAGTCTTAAGAGAGAAATTTAATGTTGCTATCCACATAACCATTTAAAAAATTTGAGGAACATAGTTAGGACAAAATTGACCGTCGCATGATTGTCTGACGTGCACTGTTGCTAATGAGAACACAACAGCTGCTTGGGCTGCTTGGCCCCCTATATAGTCATAATGACACCTCATTATATCATAAAACTATGTGCTGTTTGACTGTTGACAACCCGTCAGCTGGCTCTCTATTGTGTTGGCATGGAATGAGGTGGTTGGGCAGGTGACAGTACCGATCTAATTACATATACATATATCACGGCTCTAATAACGGGAGGACTGATTGGGAACATTGAAGAGAAATTGAACTAAACCACATCTCCCAGTAATGCAATAGAACCCCTAATGAAACACAATCTGAGACTCAAGAAAGTTTGGTGAAAGTAATTTTACGGGTGAAAAAGTTCACACTCGGGGTGGCTAGACATTCGTTGAACAAAGTCGACAGAGATATCACCAATAACAAAATTATGGTATCTGCAGGTGTTTTCTTGAACGGTAAAACGAGGTTACATTCCCTATCAAACTGAAGTAACAAATGACGTGTACGGCAAATTACCCAATAAACACCTGTTCCCTATCGAAGCCATCTCTGTGAAAAGGACTTAATAACGCTATTTTGAATGTTAATTGAACATTAAGGGTCTTCAGGCAGTATACACATGCTATTGTCACTGATCTGAATACACCTTTCCAAGCGTGGATCATAAAACAAGGCAATTAGGTGGAACTTTCGGAGAGCTAATCAAATCAGCTGATTTGAAATACAGCTATGTCCCACAAAACTTGGCCAAGGTTGTGGGGAAATACATTTATTCTCAACTTTTCATGAGGAATTCAAATGGGGCCTTGTTTATGTCCACGAAAAGGACTGAAAATGAAATTAAGACGTCTTGATTTTTCAGACGACTCGTATCTTAACGCTGTCAATAAAAAGTAATCGAGCGGAAGGACATGTGGTTTTCTGACCGTCCAGAGTTGCCTGCCTACGAACACTGGGCGGTCCATCATGGCAATATAATTTTTCGAACTGGGAACGCCAGGACTCCGTTTCATGAAAAGTTTTATTACAAATGGTGAATAGTTACCGCAGTCACCTGGTTTTTTGAAGTCGGGTGACAGCGGTAATGGACTATTTTATCAGACAGTGTTCTATTGGGATTGACAAAACCTAAAATTGCGAATTCGAAAATTGCGCGTGTGTATTGGCGTTGACTTGAGACAGGTATGGAAATGTCATGAGATCTGTTTTATGAGTAATCGTGACTAATTCAATTTTTGTTTTTCAGCCAACGGGCTGAAATGCAGCTTTGAGTAATTTTAAACATCACTATGCCAACTTTGCAAACAACAATCCATAACACCTTGTGAGAATATCAAAGGTACTTCACAGGTAACACCCTACGTATAAGCATGTGTACATTGATTTTTTTTGTTCGCAGACGCCCAGTTGTATCTAGATTGTAATCCAAAATAAACAATAAATCATACGGTGCTCTTGTATATCATCTAGCAGAATGTTTTTAAGAATTTGGACCATTACGTGCCGCATTTAACATAGTGTTGAGTTATGAGGAGAATAACTAATTTTCTAAATATCTGCGCCATACTGAAATTCACTATCCCGTAAACCAAACGACGCCACGTACATCTTTGGTGGACAGGCGTTCAGCGCCAGCTGCAGATCCCGTGTAATGTGGATGACAGGTTTCAACTAAGTGTTATATATTTTTCACATTCGAAATGAAATTATCCCAAAACACGCCCAAATGCACCATTTTATGTCACCTTCATTATTCATACCTGTGCGTTGCCACATAGACCGGGATCCCAGAGCTTTTATGGGCATGAAAAGGTAACGAATTTATCTTTGGTACCACGAGGGCCTAGAGGAATCCTCATGCTTGGAAATGGCCGTCTGGCAGGTTCGCTCTGGTGGGTGTGGTCAGTCCGGGGGAGTCAGGAGAATGGCATTCAAAACTGAGCTATATCAATTTTTCTGGTAACCACTTCAAACTGCCTTCGTTACCTACTACGTAATCCACCGTTTGCCAAAATTAGTCACTGCCAGACAATTTCAGTGGTGGGGAGTATCAGCCAGACGGTTATAAACAAGGTAAACATTTGAGGTAGATCAATCCAAGAGGTAACCTCATGAAACCAGTTGCAAAATATTCACCGCGAGCCCAGGTATCATGAATTAACACTGCCAGACAAATCTAGTGGTAGGTTAGTCCCGCCAGACACGCCAAATACCCGAGCTGAGCTAGATCAACCCACCAGGTAACCGTTTGAAACCACTATTGCACGATTTTCAGCATCACTGTACATGGCACACTAGTTAGATTACAGACGTGGTGGGTTGTCCCTGCCAGACGATTATCAAAAAGGGTTAAACATTAAGCTAGATCAACCCAAGAGGTAACCGCTTAAAACGAGTTGCAAAATATTCACCGTAAGCCCAGGTATCACGAATAAGCACTGTCAGATAAATCTAGTGGTGAATACCTGAGTTGAGCTAGATCAACGCAAGAGGTAACCGCATGAACCAGTGCAAAATATTCGTCGTAAGCCCAGATATGAAGAATAAATACTGCCACACAAATCTAGTGGTATAGTTATCCCCGCCAGATACTCCCAAGTATAGGAGTTGAGCTAGACCAATCCACCAGCTAACCGTTTGAAATCAATTGCACGATCTTCAGCACGTGGCACAACGGTAAGATGCCAAATAATTTCAGCGCTGTGGTGTCCCCTTCAGACAAATTATAAAGAGTCGAAACAAAATTGGTTATAAGCCCATTCACGCTGACATAAGTCACCACACACTCAAGGTGAGAGATTGTCCGCAGGTTTACGTCAGAGCATGAAAACCAGAAACATCGCGCCTGCGGTTGGAGCGATCTCACAAGTTTATGCGACAACAGTGGGATACTCCATATGATTCACTATTAAAAACAAAACCGAAAATCCGTCCGTGACGGATGGCACATTGTGTTTGCACGAATTTCGATTTTGCGTTGTCCTATTTTACCACTCTAAATAGCGCTCCCCTGTCTTCGGACGAATCATTTGATGCAACTGCTAAGACGAGGAATAATCGAAATGCCGTCTTTTGCTTTCGTCTGCGTTATGTATGCGCGCCATCTTCCTTCATTTTACACAGTGATTAATGTCAAATTTGGGAAAACTGATCAGTTTGGGACAACAAACATTTTTCTCATAAACCGAGCCTAAAGAAAACTCCAGAGATGCCTCAAGACCAATGACGTCAGTAGCTATATAAACAGTTTCCCCAACAATACTAGACGTATTCTTCGCCCTGAACCGCGCAAACTACCCCAGATGGGGAACATTGTGGGAATAACGACCGCTCCGATTCCCTAAGCCCCAGACAACTTTTACGATGCCTATTCAGCACGCCCTTTGTATTGAAGGAGATCTGAGCTAATGAAGTGGAAAGGTAATCGCTAGCATTACTGTCTCAACAATGGTTGTTGTTAGTACCCCCAATTTGGTTTTCTCTGACATTTGCAGAGTTATAGTCTGCAACGCTGAAGAGTAGTTTTACCTTGGTACATTATAAATATTACAGAATGACTAAAAAGGTTAACTTGTGTTTATCTTCACAAAGGGCTACTTCCCAAAGGAACGATAAGTTTCATACTGGTTTTCTTTATTTAATTTTTAATGCTTCTGCCCACTTGTTTTTTTCTTACCGGAAACTGGTTGATAACTTTTTATCTAAGTTTTGAACTTAAAGTACTAAAACAGTGGTAGATTTTGATCGCCCGCTAAATTTAATTACTTAAGTTCATTACCACATTACAGGTACACTAAACATTTCACGTGTCATTAAAGTTTAATCTTTATCATAAAATATATACAAAAGTGCAAATATGGTGATAAACAAAAACTGAAGATTTGGAATCTCTGGACAATTTCGATGGCACTGATTATATAACATTTCTAGCTCTTTGTCAGTAATAAAAAATGAAAAGTGGGCACAACAACTGTTTCGTGGTCAAAAAATCTGGTTAAACGAGATTGAAAGAATATTAAAAAATGAATCCACGTGATATTGTTAACTCAGATCAGCATTTGTATATCCACCGAGTATATCAATACGCGCGGTGGTTTATCATCTTCAATCGTACCCAATGGTTGTAGTTTTTAGATTATTAGTCCATCGATTTTTAAAAATCGAAAACGGTACTTGGTTGGTTTTTTTCCAGCTGAATACCGCCGTGGTGTTCGTTTATAACGAAAATTAGTGGTTAATGCATTTTGAAAATTCGCCATTATGTACTGTCAGAGATGTCTAATACAGTTCATGGTTGGATAATTACATTTAATTGGGTCTTGCTCGCATCGGGCAAAGCGGTCATCACAATTGTACCTGATTCCGGCGCCGCGCTCTCTTTGATCCTGGTACAAGCCACTCAGAAGGACGAGCGGTGAAAATTCCCGCACATCTTTAGAAATGCGTGACCTCCTTGTAAGCGTATTGTTCATGGTATGAAAGATAAGATATAAATGGACAACAACAACAAAATTGTTACAGCTACTGGTGCTATTAAGTACAATTACAACTATGTTGGTAATTTTGCATTTGCTTCTGATTCAAAGCGCTTCACGTGGCATCGGGCCGTACTCGGCCAAATTCGCCCGAGTGCAGCTGTTTGTGTAGATGACAGGATCTTGCATACAATACGAGGATGTTTCAGTTATTCATAAACTACCCTCGTGGTGCCTACAACAAACAGGGCAACAAGGGAGTCTAGAAATGAATGTCTCTACCTAAGCATACAAGTTTAGCCCTACGACATAAGTAAGTTACATGTGTATAGCAGCGAGACAGCTCCCGAAAAATTAGTTCGGCGTGAATGCCTTAAACTCGGCCAAGAAACCAAACAGCAGAAAACGGATTAATTTTGTTATTCTGCTATTTTGGTTTAATTTGCAAGCATAGTACGGAAGAAATGTAGGCGTTTTCAAATTTTTAATTGAAAGTTCTCGTCAAATATGGAAGTACGTTGTTCATCCAGTGTCCACTTTGATTGTGGATTGGTGGATTGACGTCCATGCGTGCACATGTTTCTGTTCTTTTAAATCCAGTGAGTTCATTACAGGCAGTCCTCTGTCGTGCTCAAAATCCAGACATTCAACTACCGTGTTTTCATTCACTGAGGATACCCGTCGAGCGTTTTCACGTTATGATGATCAATGAAAATCTTCTCTAGTCAATCAATGTCAATGGTGCACAACCCTGCAGACTTCCGAACACTGATGCGAGCTACAAACTTGATCGAAAAGATTTTCAATGTGCCATGTCACTATGACGAAGGTTCCAATACTCCAAAGGTCCAGTACACCGAATGTCCACAACTCCGAAGGTTCATTACCTTCTAAAATTCACTACTTTGAATTTCCACTATTCCAAAACTCCGACTGTTCCCTACTCTTGATTGTGTGATCAAGACTCATTCTCAAGCAGATGCAACATCTGGGGCACGCGTCAAGGCTACGGCGATCAACGGCGGTTTCAAGTTTAAGAAGACTGAATGGGATTCCCAATGACTTTGTGTGAACTGGCTACTAACTCCATTTAGTTTCGACCCGGCCGTGTGCGTCGCACTGCAATGTTATCTTGACATGGGGCTTTCATGAATGTGTCACGGTTGATAATTCATCAGTATTCCACTTCAGATCATTTTAAAATGCAAGTGCGCTACTCATTTTAAGACATGCGGGCAATTTCTCGATCGTGCACATTGAAATCTAAGTTGTGCTTGTCAGCTGAAGACGGTGGTCACTGTCTACATGAAATCCAAACAAAGCGCTTTAGTGCTCTGGCGTTGCTTTCGGTATTGGTGCATCTAATAACCAAAACAAATCGTTTTTGTTTTTGCATGTAGAAGGTTAAAACCACATCTGAGTTTGAAAGTTTGAATATTTTTGGAGCAATGAATCTTCGGAGTAGTGAATCTTCGAAAGTAGTGAACCTTCGTAATAGTGAACCATCCGGCGAGTAGTGAACCTTCGAAAAAGTGGGCTGTTCCCATCAGCGATGTAAGCAACTTAAGTAACACGCTAAAATACAACCAGATAAACAATTTTGTGAAATCATTCGCAGACTAAACTTCATATTTCCGTCTGAGTATGCAATGAGGTGTAATCACTCATTTAAGCATGGCTGATTTGAAACTTTGGCAGCAGATAATGCGAGAACGTTCTATTGCTGGACCACATTACATCCGAATTTGTGTCCCGTTCTTTGAGAGCAACCGTCACAGCATCCTCTTTCTGGTATTACAAATTCCGTCTCATCTCATGAACATAGGGCTGAGAGTCATCGTTGTGCATACAGATTTCCCTTCCCCCTAATTGAGCTGCGTCAAAGGCCTTAGCGAAAACTCAACAGAGTCGACGTTTGCAAAATATCAAAGGTCCACCGTTCTTGAAATTCGCGGGGCCTGAATAGAATATGTGCATTTGAGTTGAGAAAGGCGTCCAATAAAAAGTCGCCTCTGCATCGACCAAATCTCTGCAAGCTACTGCCCCACGGTTGAAAATGTCTGTAAAGTACCTTTTGATGCATGCAGAACGTTGCTCGACATTATGAAAACTGTTTCAAACGGTTACCTGGCGGATAAATCTGGCCCAACTCAGATATTTGGTCGTGTGGGCCTGGGCTAACCCACCTCTGGACTTGTCTCGCAGTGTTTATTCATAATACATGGGCATACGTAGAATATTTTCCAACTTGTTTCATGCAGTTACCTCTTGGGTTGATTTACTTCAAATTTTATCCCTTTCTTTAGTCGTCTGGCAGGGGCACCACACCGCTGAATTTGTCAAGCATCTTACTGTTATGCTGTGTACAGTGATACTGAACATCGTACAATTTGTTTCAAACGGTTACCTAGTGGGTTGATCTAGCTCAACCCAGATGTTTGGGCGTGTCTGGAGGGCTAACCCACCATTAGATTTGTATGGCAGTGTTTATTCGTGATACTTGGACTTACGGTGAATATTTGGAACTGGTTTTAAGCGGTTATCTATTGTGTTGATCTAGCTCAGTTTTTAACTCTTTTTGATAATCGTCTGACAAGGACACCCCACCACTGAAATTGTCTGGCATCTAACTGTTGTGCCATGTTCAGTGATGCTGAACATCGTGCAATTGGTTTCAAATGGTTACCTGGTGTGTTGATCTAGCTCAACTCGGGTATTTGGGCGTGTCTGGCGGGGCTAACTCACCCTAGATTTGTCTGGCAGTGTTCATTCGTGATACCTATGCTCACGGTGAATACTTTGCAACTGGTTTCATCAGTAGTTACCTCTTGGATTGATCTAGCTCAATTTTTTACCTTGTTCATAACCACCTGGCTGATACTCCCCACCACTGAAATTGTCTGGCAGTGACCAATTTTGATACAGTGGATTACGTATTAGGTATCGGAAGCCAGTTTTAAGTGGTTACCAGAAAAGTTGATCTAGCTCAATTTTTAGTGCCATTCCCTTGGCTCCCCTGACCACACCCACCAGAGCGAGCCTGTCATAGGCCATTTCCAAACATCAGGATACCCATAGAGCAATATGGCACCAAAGGAAATTGGTTACCTTTTCATGCCCATAAAGCTCTGGGATCCCAGTCTAACATGGCTTGGAAAGACAATCACATACAACTCAAAAGCGCCTGAATTATACAGTACCAAATTCTCTGTAAGAGCTAGGATGTAGAATAGCATCCTGGGTAAACATAACTGCTTACTTACATATACTGTATACAGTGAAAGTAAGGCCCAAGCTGAGACTAAGTGTAAGTTGTCTTAAAAAAAAAGATTTGTTCATGACGCAAGGCGCGTTTATACACACGACGACCTAATGGAAAGTACCGTATATCGTGTACCGACGACAGCTTTATTACCGTGTGTGGAATTATGCTACGACCGGCGTGAAATAATGATGAGAATTCAATTTTACCATTGATTTACTTGAAAAGGACTCAATGTGATGCTTCGTCGAAATCATATTTCATCCAGACCCGTACCTCGCACTAATATTCAACTGGAAATAAGCCCTACCGCGCGTTTGGATATTGTTAGCCACAGACTGCGATAGATGGAGTGTGGCCAAGTTGTTAAGCTAGCCATTTAGCTGTGTATGGTCTTGAATAGTTTTCCCTAGGCGGACGGCATTAGTGGAACTTGCAGGCTATTTTTTATCTCCAGCTGTTTCCATCATCTTTTAAGATATCAAAATAACCCGGCTTGAATATGAGATTCAACATTGCGTCACGCCATCTTTGTGGGCAATTAACCGAGATGGGATTTCTGTGTCAAACTAATTCTAGAATTGGACAAATAAAATCCCTGGAATTCTTAAACATTTCGAAAAGAAGCCCGCCGGCTGCTTCTCGTTTTTTTAAAGTTAGATTTCCAAACTATAAAACATTTTCTGTTCGTGAAGAGCATTTTTGTCACATTCATTACATGAATTTTCGAGAGCATCTAAGAATCTCTCGGTGGTTGAATGTACATCAACACTCAGATTCAACTTTGATTCAACAGCAAGACATAATCAAACCACCTTTCGGGTGATACTTACAAATAAATTGAAATGCTATTTTACCTGTACTGTTTTTAAAAAAAATCTGAAAAGCTTTTGGAATTTGTTCGTTCTTAATAAGTTCGTCTATTTCAACTGCTTCAGGCCCTTTTTATCTTGAAACAAGTTAACGAATATTGACGGTCTTCCATTATACAGCTGAACTGTTAAATTATCTGGTGACGAATATTGACGGTCTTGCATTATACAGCTGATCTGTTAAATTATCTGGTGACGAATATTGACGGTCTTGCATTATACAGCTGATCTGTTAAATTATCTGGTGACGAATTTCTACGAAACAAAATCAACAACGTGATATCCTTTCGTTTTGCATTTTGCAACATTACGCCACCGTACAGGCAGTGAGCAGGAGGCAGCCAGTTGATACAGATTAACAATAGAGAAAACCAATCAAACTTGGGAGTGCATTTTTTTCGAATAATTGCCATTTTGTAAAATCATCATATCAATCCTATTTCGCAATCACAATTTAAATAATGATCAATCATAAAGTAGAATTCTCGTTTTCTGATAATTTTGCTAGATTTAATGCGATACTGCCACTCTGGAGTAATTGTGGACACATAATATGTACAAATGGTTTGTACAAATAAGGTATTGTAATGCCCTATTGGCATTGGAATACATTGCAAGAGTCAATCAATAGAACTCCGGTATGAAAATGAAACTTAGAGGCTACTATTTCGCAAATTTACAAGCCACAACTCTTGGGCTATGTTACCATATGTACCTAGGTTTATTTGTATAATGCTACGCCAAGAATAACCGCCTGATCTGCATGTATCCGACATTGTTTTCTTTCTTATCTGCTTAACCTTCACTTGTCATTTAAAGAAACTATAATCGGCGACAATGAAGAATGGTTGAAATGCAAAAGTTGCGCACAAGAGTTACAAGAATTCCATCTCCACAGTTGCTCCACGATTTTTTATCGAAAACAGTTGGATTTTCCTATGTGATTGTCTTTTCATTTTTCTTCAAAGTTCGCAAAAAATTACTCTCGACTCCTAACTGTCGAACCACAGCGTAGCCTTCGGATGTTTCCATATATATCGAGGCGAGTTCAGTTGGCATAAATGCATGCAATTTTAGAGTTCGCACATAATGCCTAAAATAGTTATAAAAAAATCTGAATCAGTGTAGTAGCCACTACAAATTGCGGCTTTGAAAGGGAAGGGGCCATTTAGGAAAGCGAGTGTAGGCTCAATATGGCCGAAATCCTTCCTAACATTTGAGACTCCGCTATAGGAATTCAATGTTTTAATTTGTCAAGCGCTAGTCGAATTCTAGAAATATAAACAGCTTTTTAATGTGTTTACGCCTAAAATCAGTCAAAGCACATGTGTATGTTAGGCTATTCGTGGAAGACAAGAGAGGAATGCAAACTTACCCGGCAGTCCAGCAAGTCACGAAAAAGTTCGACGTGTCTGGTGATGTTCAACACATCGCACGGCAGTAGCCTACAGCGCGTTATTAAAGTCCTTCTCTCAAACTGCCCATGTGGTTCCAGTATCCGAAAATACTTACTTCATAAATTCTTATTTTCGACACCCTTTCTTTATATTCTTTTAGCCTTTCTTGCCAAAAGCGATTTTTTAACAGTATTTGACCCTTCTCTATGAGCGTATGATTACCGGTTGTCATCGGTTATTTCCGTACCCACATTTCCGGCTCATCAGTTCAGGAACTTGTCATGAACGCCGCCATTTTTTCCTTGTAACTGAATGTGCTATGGCTTGCTCGAAAGGTCTTCATTGTTTTGTTTTATTAGTAATATATCGTGATTCGTTTGCATATGTATTGTATTTATAGTTTGAAGTTAGTGGTCGTTGATTTTTTTTGGAATGTTACGCGTACTTAGTATGTTAAAATAGCATTGGTGTTTAGTTCCTTACGTAGGCCGGTCGAACCTAGGAACCAATATGGGTCGAACCAATTTTTTCGGTTTTATTTTTTTTCCTCGTTTTGAAAAAGTACTTTGCTATCATCGGAAAGGTAGTACATTCTTCTCAGTAAAAATCGAAGTAGTATCAAAATCGGGGCAAGCACTGTAAAGTTATTTCAAGTTTTGTGGCAAAATTTGGGTCACTTTGTTTGGATCGCGTCGGCCAAATAGGAGGACAGCGGGATCAGTTACGAGTTTATAACTTTGTGTAAATAGTTTTCGGTTTACGGTGGAATTTAGTTAGACATATCTTTACTTACTATTCTTCACGATTTAACAGTGTTCACCAAATTTCAGCCTCGCAGATGTTACTCATTAAGTGATAAATGTGCTCACAATTCCCGTTGGACTTCGTCTCATTTCTGGCGGCACCGACAACATGGCGACTTTTGCTGAACTGAAAGGCATGTTCAATCGGCTACTTTGTAATTTGTGAAGATTTAACGTTGACACATTTTGACAAACGTTGCTACAAAAAAGAATCTTTGTTCAATTTTCGTGTTTTTGTGTGCAAAAATATAAGATAAATTCGAATTATTTCAGGTTATCAAGTCAACCATATGAATAATCTTAATTTGAGAAATAAGCTATGTTGGATTTTAAACCTTCAAGCCCTTAATTCTTGCTCCTTGCAACTTCATAATTTTTTAAATGATGCTTGTCAAATTCTGGTGTAAGGAAACACTATTCCGTCACCATGGTAACAGTTACATGTATGTCCACTTTCATATCATGGACACTGTTCCTGTTGAATAGTGTTTGTAATGCTAAATGTTGTAAAGTATTGTGCATTTTAAGTTACCTATTATTTTAAGTTAATGAATAAAAATTGATAACATGTTGTATTGGACTTGTCATACTTAAAGATAGTATAAGATAGACATTCCCCCCCCCCATTCTTTTAAGCTTGGTGCGTTCATACAAAGTCTGGGAAAATCTCTCTGAAAGCCAACAACTTTGCACAGTTCGCCAGAAGTACCCAAGTTCTAAATAAACCTCGTTTGAGCGAGCGCCGTGGCCAGCGACCAGTTAGGCCTAAGGGTAGCCTTGGCGCAAAGCTGTATAGGCCTACTAACAAGCTGTATTTTGACGAAAGTCTTCACTGGTAGCTGATGACTGAGGCTAACTAAGGTCTGCCGCGGCAGTGTGACACAGGACTAACCAGCCCGTAATTTCATGCAAGTGTCTGAAACTACCCTTGAATATATGCAGCATTTATCATTTGACCATTTTACTTCGACAAAACAGCTTGCAACCGCATGCATTTACCGATCGCCAGTGTCTGGTCTCGATCCGCACCGGTCCGATAGGCTGCGGTCCCGAGTCTGGCAAAATATGTAAGCACCGACCTGTGGCCTTGGCTGGATGGCAGGAGTAGTTTGGCCTCTGACATCTTTTGCAACTTCAGTGGTAGAACCTCTTTCGACAACCTATCATAGTACATGCAGTTTTTCAACAAGACACTTTTGGGTGTTAAAATCATGTTTACGGGAAGATGTTACATTTGGCATAAACAGTTGTGTTTACATAACTTCCGAAAAATTTCTAAGTTTGTGTGTGTACGTGTGTGTGTGCGTATATTATTACTGTTTTAAATAATAATAATGTTTTATTTGTAAAATGTTTACCTGTTGCCCAGATGCCGTTTTTTGTTAATTCCATTTCTGAGAAGTAGACCCGACTGCTGTTATCTGTAGTATTTAACGACAGCCGTGAAATAAAATTCAAAAATTGAAAAGTTTACCTTGTAAAAGAATCCAGTTCAGTATTTCGCGTTGCTGACAGCGTACAGTGTATTTACCACTGCTCTTGGCGGACTTTCCCACTTTTTTGATTTTGTTCTGCCATCCCACCCCACCTTCTAAATGTCCCGCTTTTTGACGCAAGGCCAAATTGATATATAGCCATATACTATTGTAATTTATCTCGCGACATAGCCATATTTTACCGCTCAACTAAAAAGAAAAAACGGGACGTTTCGTGGGTTTTTGCGGCACCCACAATTTCCCATTCAACCGTAAAAAACGCTGTTGGGCATTTTTGGATGTTAAATCTCACGTTCGAAAAAAACGCCTGTCGGTACGTCTTTTCCTAGTTGCAGCGAACATTTCACCCTTACGTTTTGGCCTAGACCCACGTATTCCACTTTTTTCCTGAAATCCCTCTTTTCAATCCAGTTGTTCAGTTTTTTGGTTCTTGAATGTTGACCATGACAATTATGCAACAAGTGTTTCTCTTTATGAATATCGTTATTTTCCTGATTCCACTTTCTTTAGTAACGTAAGAATCGTAAAAATGTTCCAATGTTTCCAGTTTTCGGTAACAACCGGATCTCTAACTTTTACTTTCTGAAGAAAAGAGTTTAATTCTAAACTTTTATGGAAAGTCCTCCACTGCAACCAATGTGATGAGCTATTCACAATACATTTTATAGCTACGTGATAGATGTTTGTCCATTTTCATATATCACAAAACCTTTATCTGCAAATTTCAAATAGTTTATCTCATTTTCCGACTGCATTCTGAGTTTTTACTGAAGAATGTAATTGTATCAAACGGCGCCAAAGGTCCAATTAATTATAATATATAAATATTATAATTTTGGATGAATTCTTGACTAAATTATCCACATCAAGTGCGAGGGATCCGTATTCTAAAAATTTATCTTTAAAAGGTAAAAATCTTTTGAATCACTGACATTATTTCCCTAATGGCTTAACTGGTCATTTATATAAAGTCCCTAGTTCATTTCCTTTTATGTTACTACTACAGGCTGTTGTTTTTCGCATTTTGGTAACACTCTTGGTTTTTAGAATTAAAAAATATTTTTAAACCATTCAGTTATTACTTACGAAATAAATTATTAATTTCGTGCTCTTGGTATTATGAAGAACTGACAAATTGCTTTTTAATGATATGGCTCTTATGCAATTCTGTTGAAAAACGGCGGAGTTACGAGAAGTTTAATGGCAGTAAAATTCTTAGTATGTACATACACCGGAACAAACGAATGAAAACAACTCTCACGCCAGAGCGGCGCGGCCGCGAGTTCGCTAGTTGGTATTCCAGAGAGAGCGTTCTAAGGTTTAATCCAGACCTATGTGCTTCGTCTCTATGCCTTTTTCCGCATACACTCACTCTTCGCCATCGTTGTGCAGCCCACGTCGGCCATGTCGCAGCCCGGCTGAGTACACCTACACCCCAAGGGCCTGTGTCTCGAAATTCTATGATCATAAGTATACAAATACGCATTGTTGACTTTAAAACGTCAAATAATTTCGCAGTCTGATATTCTGCGCCGCTCGCAAGCCAAAAACAATGTTCGCGTAACTGTGTCTTGAACTGTTGGTGCATCACTCTAAATAGATTCAACAACATCAAACCCAAGTTCCCCATTGCCATCCATAATACTTATATTCACAAATTGCCTTTAACGGTACGAGTCTACCAATCCACATGGTCACACAATGTTTCAAATTCGAAAGTCTAACGACCAAAATGGTATTTCTGACCTTTGCAATTGTTATAATCCATGCAAAAAATACTGCAACACGAAACAAATTAAAAATTTTCACTCATTTTGCAAATCGTGGACATGTAAAGTTGGGGACCGTGCCCCCTTCCCACTAAACAGGAACGTGAAAAGCAGCAGGGGCGGCAGAAAGGTGCGCCCCCCTTTATTAATTTGCAGGTGTGCGTGTTAAACTTTCGTGACGACCAGCACACGTGTATGATGGGGAACAAGGACAGTAGAGAAAAGAAGGACAGCTAAACGTAGAAGAGAGAAAAAATAGAGATAAATGGTCAATTACCAGTGCCTAATTTACCCTTTAGGTACCCTTGGCCAGGACATATTTTAAGAGGCCTCCAGCTTTCTGAAACGTGTAGTATGGATTGTCTACGCTCACTTAAAAACGTGCCCTTATTATGCATTCTTCGAAAAAGTGTGAAAAAAACTTGTTAACCGCAGCACATTGATTCAGATTTTGAAATTTTTAGAGACTGCAAAGTTATAGCTCGTCAGAATTCCCTCTGTGACAAAGATTAATGGAGTCGCTCTCCGTTTTTGAAGAGAGGAGGGGTGAAGGAGAGAGTGGTGAAGTACAGCGAGAGAGGGAGACAGGGGGAGGAGATAGGAACAAGGAGCGGGAGGGCCGAGGGGTCAAGGGAGGGTTTAAGGAAGGGAAGTAGTATTAGGCAGAGGGAAAGCGGGAGCGAGAGAGTGAGGGGGGGAAGAGACTTAAAACAATTGCCGATTCTTTCAATCATTGAGATTTATTTGAAATTTGTTGCCAGAGATTGGCAATTAGAGGATTTGACGTAATTTCGAAAACTCACTGAGTTAATTAAGAAATTGTTTCTTATTGAAAAATCATCGCCAGGCTTTCATTGATCTATGCCAGGAGAAGATTTTTTTTGTATTTTACGCCTGTTAGCGCAGAGGCATGTTAACACCCTGGTGTATTTCAGTGGTTAGTTAAGCTTCTAGAATAGCAGGAAACATTTTGGATAAAACGTTTTAATGTTGCGAGAACACGATAGCTTGACATAATTACTAATTATGGACGGGTTGGGTTGACGAAGTTCTTTTATTTAATATATATGTTGAGACATTGTACATTTTTGTGTGACTCGTTTGAGTATCCCGCTGTACAACACATTTGAGGGTATGGTGTTCGCTGGGGTCGTCAAATCCAAACAAGAATGCCAAACACAGTCCACTAACAATACGCTATCGCCATCTAGCGACAAGGTACATTTCACCATATTGCCGCTATATCGGGAAATGGCTATAGGACCTGTTGTAAACAATTGATTAGAACTGCACATACATTGAGTTGCCATGAAATCCGAAAATCTTAAAAGAATTTCATTGTAATTAGCATAAATTTTGGCCCTCACAAAATCTCAAGGCCGAGAACCGTTTCAACACATTTCGTTGAGATTTCATCGCTGTTATAAGACACAAACCAAATACGTCATTGTAAAAATTTCCCCCAACCTTTTTGCCAAACTTCGGCATTTTTGAGTTAAACTTACGGGCGGGAGCCAGGTGGTCATCGATCAGTTTCAAAACAAGTAGGAACGGCTTTCTGTGTTGTAGTTAATTTCCTAATCGCAATTAGCTCATGACAGTTATTGGTGGTCTGATATTAGATGCTGCATTAGAATTGTATTAATACACGTTCCCTTGATAATCATTTCAGAAAACCCAGCATGGGAATTTCGCACGAACACGCCAATCAGATAAAAGAATATTCTATAGTGAGCAAACGACCACCAGAAAGTCTAGTAGTGTATATCATGCGCGCACCCAGCCTAAAGTATAGGGGGGCTCAAATTTTTCGGTGTGCGAACTTTTTGGAGAAAGAAATTAACGATTACTATAAAAACGGGGCCACTAGGTTCAGGCCCACGAATCGTGCATCCGCGGCGAGTTCTCGTGGGGTTTTGTGGATTTTTGTCTCGTTTCAGACTCGGACTTTTTGTTTCACTGAGGCGGACCTTTTTGCCCAAATCGCCAAATGCATATGACACCATTTAATCACTCAAAATCAGTGTCAAGTTTTACCATGAAATCCCATTTTTTGTGGTATTGTAATAATTATAGAAGCTGCTGGACAGTGAAATAGTTTGTGTTTTGGATTAACTCATCCATGGTCTCAATAATATAATAAATGGAAATTGGAAATATTGCCTGAACTTTCTGAGAATAACGGGGTCAAAGAAGCAAAAACAAAGAAAACTTATCCAATTTGAGCGTGCAAATCTCAGCTGAGGACTAATTTTAGACTCTGAAAGTGAGTTGTAAGTTTGACCTGTCTTAGTAGAATGGATAGTTTTATGATCGCCATATGTCCCCAAAACTACCCACGAACTTATGTCTACGCACAGCAATGAGCCAATGTTTACAGCCACCTCAGACAAAGGAAGCACTTGCAGCTGGCACAACTTATCAGTGAAAATCCTCAGTCTTGATATCTAAAGTGCTCAAAATTATTTTTCAAAAATTTGGTCCATTTCTAAGCACATAGAATGTAATAAAATTAAAATATTTGGTTTTCCTGTGAGTTACCTTTTTCTTAAGAAGTCCTACAGTTACCACTGATGTCACCAAAGTCTTTATGTTAATATGGTTAGTGGGACTTAAATGGAATACCCAAGCTAGCAAGCAGTCGAAACATTAGCTATATCTAATAAGTCGATAAGAGATCTTCTGAAACATGTTAAATCAGGCCTCGTCCCGTTCACTGTAGACGGAGAGGCAGCTGAATTTTGCCAGAGTGGGTTTGCTCTCAGAATTGACTGTTTGTGGAAAACATCGAGCTCAGTTTGGAATCAGATGGAGACCAAGAAAAACATGTACCCACCCTCAGTTGTAGTTTGACTTTGGTGTGTCAGAGAAAATTTCCCAAAGAATTGCTCGAGGAAAAGAATGAGCTTGGGTCAGGTGAATTGTTATGCAGGTCATAAGTGTTGCAAATATTTTAGAAATGTAGTTGCCTTTTTGATTTGTTAGGACAACAGTTTGAAGGGTCACAACAATACTTTTGACTCCGGTGTTACCCTATGGTGTAGCCACCACGCGCGTTCAATGCTGATGAATAACCTAAAACATCTTCTAATCGTCTGGACAATCCTGTCAGCTACATGTACGAAGCAGCACGCAGGCGAAATTCGCCGGATACGACACGATGATTGCATGAAGCGCGCTGAACGGGAAGCAAATTCAGAATGATTACAAACTTAGTTATAATTGTAGTTAGCAATGGTACCAGTAGCCGCAACGATTTTGTTGCTGTTATACACCTATATCCTGTCTTTAACGGAGAGACTGAGGCTGGTCCTGGAATTTTTGCTCGTTGGATCAGACCCCCGCGAACCCCCATGGCTACGGGCCTGCATTTCTTCAAATATAAAGTTTAGGACACACTGCTTACAGCCACATTCTTAATGCTCATGACTATTGTTAAGTCCGTTGAATTAAATGTAACCAACAAAGTAGTAAAGAACGCTTGTGTACACTTGTATTTATCTGATAAAAATTCTGTACCCTGCATATGATTGTGAACAACAATTTCTGGGAATAGTATTTCAAGCATTTTTTCATGACGATTCTTGGAACTAACACAAACTGGAACGCGACTATTGTAATGTTAGTTGAATTGAATGCAATCAACCTTGTGTAGTACAAAAGAACGTCTGTGTACATATGTATTTATCGGATAACGAATCTTTTACCCTGCATTGAGAACAACAACTCCGAGGCACAGTTTTCAAGCAATTTCATGGCGATTCGTGGAAAGAGTGTAATCTGAAACGCGACTGTTGTGATGTCGGTCGAATTAAATGTAACCAACCTTGCATGTATCATCTGATAACGTTTGTTTACTCTGCATTGAGAACAAAAATGTCGAGGCATAATTTCCCAAGCATTTTTTCATGACGATTTGTGGAAAGAACGCAAACTGACAAGCTTCGGCACTCAGTAACAGCAGCATAGATTATGCATTTGAAAACTCCACTCGTCAGATATTGTCACTCATCAGGAGATGTTTGTATGCATTTATAGATAACTTATATTTGCCGTTATTAAGGAGATAAGAAAGTGCGTGATCTAGTTTTTGAAATCAGGCACAATTTCGTGTCTCGGGTAAGGCAAAGAATTTCAATTTCAAATCACGTATCCACGGGTGTTTGTCCAGTTTACAAAACTTTTTCACGCCGGTGTTGCAGCCCACAACAAAACACTTAATACTTCGTTAGCATAGGAAGAACGAATAGAGTAATGCAACCGAGAAAAACTTGTTAAGAATCAGACAACAACAAATAACGTGTGATACTACAGTGGCTCGAAAACGAGGCAGCAAACGTGCCTGACGAATGTTTACGGCATTGTGAGTAAATATAGCGAGATTCGAGGGTCGGGGCGGCCCTATTGCCATGAACCTCAAGTATATGGTACTAACTGTATGTTTTTAATTTTACTAGTTATGTGTGCTTCGACCGTACAGTTAATAGCGGAATGCGATCGAGAAACGATCCTTATTAACTTCATCAC
This sequence comes from Phoronis australis, assembly GCA_002633005.1. Lineage (NCBI taxonomy): Eukaryota > Metazoa > Phoronida > Phoronidae > Phoronis > Phoronis australis. The sequence continues at coordinate 258,626 of NMRA01000024.1, read as the reverse complement.
GTGCATGATACACAAGTAAATAACCCCGTCATAAATCCTGAAGTTTGCTTGAGTGATACACTGACTTATTCAGCTCTGGCAGCGGCGTTATTTTGAACTCGGGAGACGATTTGTGTGCGTTAAAATATTTCCCTTCGTTATCCGTAGGAATCACAAAGGATTGTAGGTGATACTCAAATATTAATTAAGACCGTGAGTTATTTTTAGAAATGACATTGCTTGAGAGAACGCTTGTCGGCCGTCCCGCCGCTTTCTGGCTGTAGCGCAGCTTAGAAAACTCAGCTACTTTGAAATTTGAACACACATCTTAGCCGAGTACAGAGATTTCATCGCTTACTTCTCTCCGAGCCAGTTCTAAATGTCGTCTTGTCTATTACCCTGGCATTTTCCTCCCTGATAATTCTACGTTTCAAGCACTCGCTGACGCCTTGCTGTAGACCTAGTTCACGCGGCAGACATTAAAATCCAAAGCGAGGCTCACTGTGATAAACAAAAGCGGAAATTTGACATTGCGAGAGGTAAATGGCCGGTCTTTCGTCTCCAACCTGGATATTAAATCTTAAAAATGTGTCAAAAATTAACCACAGAGACGTAGAAAAATAGATTAGAGAACATGTCAATGCAGCAAGAGTTATCTGACGAAAGGCTTTATTTTTTCGGAAAACTAGGTTTGAAACATGAAAAGTAAAAACGACCAAATTGCTGCGCTCGTAGTGTTACGGATTAGGTTTTATGCTGAATACAGGATTACGTTTGTTCTTGTAAATTGTTGATAAAAATGCTTTCTACGCGAAAGAGATCATCTGCCCGTATTGTTGACGAGTTGAAGATATACTCGACAGGGGTGGCTCGTCGCATTTTTCTGTCATGTGCAATTAGTCACATCTGGTTTAATTTGTTGATCAAGAATGTAACATCAAGCATAGCCTAGGTCCTGGTGAGGCAGAGACTACCGGAACTAACACTTGATTTGTCATTGATCTGAAAGGTTAATTAATGGATCCACCGCTGGGGCCATTCAGGATTTTCTCACGTTGAATCAGTAGAGTCTAATACGGCCATGTGATATTGTTGTGCGTATTCACCTCCCCGGGGAGCGGACGGGGGAGAGGGGGAAGGGGTGAAGGGGAAGGGGCGAGAGGAAGAGAGAGAGCCACTTTTATTTACATTAAGACATATAAACACAATGATTAAATGATTTAAATTAGGTTTTCTAAAGGTTTTCGACCGCTAATTAGAAGGTCCCATGTACAAAAACAAGTAAATATAATACTAACAAAAATCGGCAGGAATAAGTGAATAAGCCACAAGAGGAAATTACAAAATTACGAGATATACTTAAGAAAAGAAAATGAATTAGCGCTGAAACGACGGACACGCCAGGAACCAAGAAGTGGACTGGCACAGCTCAGGAGATTTTGGGAACACAATTAGATACTGTTACATATGAAGCAATATTGGAAATATGACAGATTGGATCATAGTTGCTAATTATATAATTGGTTGAGGACATGGAGAATGCTTGCAAAGAGTGTGTTTATATTTAAAGCAGAGACTGGTATTTCGTTGTTGTTGTTTATAAGGCGAGGAATTTCAAATCTGATACAGGCTCTTGACGACAATTTGTTGGATGGGGAATTGAAATTTATTGTTGTATTGTCGGAATAGCACCTGAGTATTGATTCAGGTATGTAGGAGTTTTAATGTGTCTGGTTGGTTTACATTGGATGGGGTTTTTAATGTAAAAATACTTAGGAAGCTGAGAATTGAGGAATTTGTAGTAAAACTTGCAGTTGAGATTTAAAAGATGTCTTGAAGTAGAGGGAGGCAAAGTTTCTTACATGGAGTTTGACATGCTCTTTGTTGTAGTCTGTTTGCAACTTTTTCGAGGCGGAATTACCCTATTCGTCCTTCCAATGCTAACAACTATTACTTCTGTGCTTTGGGCTACAACCCGACCTGAAAATGGTTGATAAAATAGTGCACGGTTGCATAAAACAGTTGAAATAGGAACTCAACCAAGTTCCCTAAATTTACTGTGTATTTGTGGGCTTGTGAAAACACTGATTGTCATTTCTTCTGCTGTTTGAGTATCATTACTAGGCCAATTTCTTGGCTTTTATACAAATCGAGAGTGGCCTCTACGTCGAATTCTCAGTATTAGTGAAAATAAATAGGGACCTTTTCATGCAACCCTCCTAATTTAAGAACTAAGTCCTTAATTGCTTATATTAAATTAAGGACTCTGTTTTTAGTAATATTATTAGAAAATGTCATTAGTCAAAGAGGAGTTCGTAACAAATATAAAATGATACAAAAGATTACGTATGTGAATTATAAACGAAACAAATATGCAAAACACTTAGGGAACATAGTTTAGTCCCTAATAGGGACTATTTCATTCAACAGGCCACTGGGCCCCCAATACCCTGATTTGTGGGCGAATAGCGGCACCATTCCTTTCTGCCTCATGAGGCTTAAAAATTTCCCTCATGTGATTCAAAAATGTCCTCGAGCTTCGAATCATTTGTAACTTACACAGGTGACAGTTTGAAAGAGCGCAAATTGTTGGTTTTGGCTACTTGAGGGTTCGCAATGACAGGGTGGGGGGTACGTGCTGTTGGTAGTAATCGGGAGGTAGAATATTCCCCTAACCCAAAAAATACCAAATACCCTTCTCAAAAGCCACAGGCACCATTCACCCTCGGATGTTTTGAGGGCCCTGTAAACTGGACAAATGACCCCGCCGTGGAAACGTGATGTGAAGTTCTTCGCCTTTTCGACATCTTGATGAGAGCAGTTCTGTAGTGGTGTGTAGGCGCACGTAGGCGCAGTCAACCACCTTTTGGCATTTGAACGTAGCTCCTATACGTCCCGGACAAAGGAGAGTGCTCTAATCCGAGGAACAGCGTTGCCCAAGGTATCGTTGGCCAAATGGGAGAACGTTACCCCGTTAAATTACGAAAAGGCGTAAAGTAAATATTTAGAGGCGTAAAGTTATTACTTGCAAACAATTACTTCACTGACGCCTCTAAATATTTATTTTACACTTTTACGTAAATTAACAGCATAACGTTCACCCATTTAGACAACAATAGTAGTCTCGTCACCCAGGCAACACTGGTTAAGAACCAAGGACCAGCACACGGGCCCCAAATTTTTTAGATGAATCAACATGGCCGCACCCAGCCTAAAATATAGGAGGTGTCGAATTTTTTGACATGCGGACCTTTTACTGGAGGAAAACAACGAGGACTAAGAAAAAAGGGCCATTACGAGGTTCAGGCCGAGGAATTGTGCATCTGCGCCAAGTTCCCGTGGATTTTGGTAACTTTTGTCTTGTTTACTCGGACTTTTTGTTTCACTGAGGCGGTCCTTTTTCCCCAATTCGCCAAATTGGGGGGAAATCATTCGAGCCCCCGAGCCCCCCCCGGGGGGGGGGGGGNGGGGGGGGGGGGGTGAGCCCATGATCAAACAGGCCTTGTACCTGTCGACGTACAAAATAAAGCGTAGAGTTAGCAGGGCTGTGAAGACTCATTCATGCGAAATGAAATGATTAATCTTAGCATAGGCCACTCGGAGTAAGAACACACAGTTGCAACTACGCCGAATTGGTCGATACTGTGACAGTAAAAGTTTCGAAGTACTGTAATTAACCTCCGGAGTAAAGGCCCCTCGAGTAACGACGCAGCTGCGACACGACGTGTAGCATACGTTTAAAAACTTAAAAGTTTTACTTGAATATACTTTCAAAAACAACTTTAATATTTTGATGATGTGTCAAAAGGTCACTTCAGGAGGTCTTAGCTGATTGTGAACTTCGGGAATTATTTTGGGAGTGACTGGCTGCGCATGGAACAAACAGAGAAAGCAAACCAAACCGAAATCAGTAACAGTAGCTATGTTGTTCCGGTAATCTCGACTCAGTTGTTGAATCCCAAATTCCGAGTGTTCAAAGTGTTCTTAAAAGTCACTGATAGATTGCTTACTGGTCTGTCAAAACGCCAAGAAGCCTACGAAAGGTTCAGAGTGTATTAGGATCATTTCGAAAGCTTTAAGAGCAATGCCACATAAAAACCAGAAGGTGGGCTGTATATGCAAAATCACAAATTTTTTTTTGAAACTTAGCACATCAGCTGGCCTTGTCAAAAGAAATCTGAGCCTGATTTTTTAAGAGTTTCTAAGTTTTTTTAAACCTTTTTACGACCACTTTGTACTTTTTCTGAAAAATAGCAAATAAAAGTACTGGGAAGTAGGTGACATTTTGTAAGCAACAACACATCATCGCTTCACGCTATTGAAAAAATAACTATATAGCAGAAAAAAGAAAGAATAACATACAAGAAAAATTAGTTCGGATGGATTTATTGATTTTTTACGTCAATTTTTGTCTAAAGCCAAGTCCAAACTCATGTCGATGTGTAAAACATATAACGGCGCATTTCCATTGGTTTGCCAGTCCAGCCTCCTCTCTTCAGCTCTGGCAAGAATCAACTGTAATTCCAATATACTTTCACACTTCTGTGGCACTTTGCACGACCTCAGATGACTTCTGACGTCTTTAACACAGCTAATGAAGCCCACATTTCCTCCGCGATCACCCTTTTGTAACGAAAATTGACCAAAGATACAAGATGGAAATTCTTCCCTATTCTTTGCAGTGACAGGAAGTGCATGTAATTTCGAACCCTAAAGCGCTATTGGTAAACTTAAACAGAGTGTTTCAGAAAATTGGGGTCTCAAAAGTGAAACTTAAATTTTTGTGATATTGCATTGTTAATATTAGATCATATATTTTAGGTGACATCTCTGAACTAAAAGAGTAGCCTCAATTCTCTTGTCAGTAAGGTCACATCACAAAAATGCCCAAATTCGAGGGCCACGTTTAGCACTGAATATATAAGAGACAAGATTTTTTAAAAGCAATTATCAAAGATCAGTCTTAGAAGTGTCTATACAAAGAATTTCAACTTCAAGTATATTCAGATCTTGCCACTTGGGACTGGCCTGAAAAGTGGTTTCGAAGTTTTCTCCTCTGCTGGAAATTTAAATGTACCTATGAATTTCAAATTTCATTTTCTTACTAAGCTTACATGAATCTTTATGACCATTAATGTCAAACTTTGTCACCAGTTTTCCAAGTTTGATCTTTTGCCGTTTTACTGACATGAAAAAATGCAAAATATGCCTTTATAGACAAATAGGTCATATCTCGGTCGTTGAGTGCAAATATTGCAGCAGTGTACTTTGGGCCAGCATCCCAACACATGCACAAAATATTAGCTCTGTATGAATTTTGAGTATATAATGATTTTTCATTTTCATATGGTTTTTATATGGAATCATTTTTAATATTTAGCAACCCACAAAATTGCACCAGTCTCACTACGTATGCTTATCTTGTCAACAGTCACCAAATACCTTCACGGCTTTGAAAAAGGCTCAATGAAATATAGGTATTTCCATGTCACTTATTACCACCCAACTTCTGTGACTTTTCCGTGAATAGCCGAGCAACGTGAAGGACACAGGACAAAGGTCAAATTTCAAACAATCAACCGAGTAAGACACGTGCACTACGCGCTGCACCATCTCTTTGATAACTAAACTTTCTAAAAAACATGCATACAACTAACCATCTTTGATTAATTGTCACTTAAAATTCACATTTTTCATATACGTGAGGTCAGCGGCCTTTGCGTTGTTTCACACCGTGTGACAAGACGCAAAAATGTAAGTCAAAATTGTGACGTAGTAAGCAAAGAATGCTGACCTCAAACGTTCTCGTTCTTGTTTAACGTGTAGCCAAAACTCTCTAAAGTGTTAAGAAATACGCATGGTTTGCTACACCCTGGCTAATTCAAACATCTGAAAAGTCATACAGTGACAGATCTACCTATCAAATCTGACAAACATTTTCTACTGAGAATTTCCAAAACGTACGTTGATAGACCGTTGTCTGAGTGGTTGCGGTGGCGCAACACTCGTGGTCGTTTCTTGGTAGGTGGTCTGTTCCCACAGTTGCCGTGACGTAATTCGCCAAAAGCGTAAGTCACGCATGATCGTTTAGCAGACTTTCAAAGGAGTTTTCAAAATTTCCTCCACACTTTTGAGGGTTTTCGAGGGTTACAGAGCAATACTTTATTTCGGAGAACTGGATAGGAAAGTCGTTTTTAGGATCTGTCAATAGGCCAAAACCGGGTTTTGTATCCTTTGAAAAGGTATTTTTACGAGTTTTCGCGATCCATACCTCTTTAAAATACTATGCTTTCCGCTACCATAGCGTCGGTCTACGGCCGTTGAGGCCGTGAGCTCGAACCTGCTTTGTGGCTTGTCATAAAACATCTAGGCTATTGTTTAGCTTTAACCAAACTTCAATGAGCACATTGACACTCAGCAGACCGAATTATTATTTTGCTCAAAACATTGAAGTGTAGATGACTGTCTGAACATAAATGCGTCACACAAAATGTTGATTTACTACGATAACGCATCCTCAAAAACACTGACAATTTAAAGCAACTATTTCTATATTGAACGAAACTTGCGACGAAGCGTGGGCTTTAAAAACTGTTCAAAGACAATTTATTCCTAGATGAGACTTACTTTCTTCTTTGTAGGGTCTTTCTAAACACCCTTTTATATGAACTCAACTCCCATATAAGAGGAGCGTCGGTGTAAACACAGAAGTTGCTGAACTTTCATACGGGTTTCGGTAGTTAATGGTCAACGAATCCCGGTGGCCGTGCTGTCATTGAAGGAATCGTATGGAGTACGGGACCATATCTCGGTCATTTTAGAACAATTATTTCTCATACCCTATATTTTTAATAAAAGCAATATGCAACTCTTATCCCAGTATTCCGACTGAAATCTACTGCTTATATCACTATATTCTCAATCTCGCCACTGCGTGGCGCGTTTATCGGTCGCTAGCTATCTTGTGATAGGCTGCTGCTCGACCTTCAGTCGGGATCATTCACTGCTCAAATATCAGAGTCAATGAATGATACCACTGACATGTAGTTACATTGCAACGTACTCATTAGTCCAGACAACACCGATTTTCAGACGCCTGATAGCAATCTTTACTTGGCGACGTACATGTATGTTGCTCTTCCACTAAGTTTTTTTTTGTTCGAACGATACAGGTCGCAATTCTCGTCCGATCATCACGAAATTTACACATAACACGTACTTCCGGAAGTACTGGAAGCTTATAGTTTTTCGTCAAAATCAGATCAAAAAAGATGGCGGCTGTAGCGGCCATTTTGTTTCCATTTAAAGGTTCAAATGCTTTTGGAGGCTACAATTTTTTACGTAAAAGGCTAAGAATCGGCACAGTTATTGGACCGGAAGTTTGCTACAAGTATAGCGGAAATTGTTTACTTCCGGTTAAAGATGGCGGAAATATCGGTGATCGCGCATGCGCACCTCGAATTTGGCCTTAAAACGTTTTCTCCTCTAGAGGGCGCATTATAAGACCAATTCCTTCGAATTTTTACAGGTATTAGTTTCTTATAACATGCTATTATACAAAGCCGAAAAACCGGAGGTTGCTTTCAAGATGGCGGATCTGGCGCATGTTGACCCATTTCCAGTCGTCTGGAGTGCGATTTTAAACGGGAAGAAAAAAAGACGTGATTTTTTGCATGTAGATTCTTTGTAGTATATTCTTTCAAATGGCCAGGAACAATTTTTTTCTCAGACTTACCGTTTTCGAGTTATATGACTTTGAATTTCTTAAAAATACGCAAAATTTCATTTTTTTCGAAACATTTACGGAATTAGGCGATACCATCACTTAACATAGAATTTTGAATGGGCTTTCAGAAGATGTTTTTCATTTTTCGCTAGGACGTCTACTTTTTGAGTTATTTGAGATTTTCTGATAACGCTGTTCCTTTGTTGAGCGCTCTTGCTGCATTGATGTTGATTTATCTTCTATTGAACTAGACTGTAGCCCATTTCTTATTGATTTGTGACATCTAAGTTCATCATATGAATGTTGTGATGTTGTTCATCATCGCCACCACCATCATCATATTCGTCATCATCTCCGTCGTTGTCTTTTCCGTTAATTTCGCCAAGTGTCGCACAAGACTGTAGCCTTTTCCTTTTTCTTACTGATTTCAGACTTCTACGTCCGTCATGTGTATGTTATTATTAGTTCTTTTGTTCATCCTCGCCACCATCGTCGTCATATTCGTCATCTTCGTCATCATCTTTATCGTCATCTTTTTGGTTAATTTCGCCAAGTTTCGCTCCACAGAGCGCTTTCATTTTTTGTTAATCACCAGGATCGTAACTCGATGTCACTCGAGGCAAACGCCGATAATCTACCACGCTGAATGAGTACATTATGTAAACACGGATAGACTCAAAGCTGTTGTCAAGTTATAAAAACCCATTGCAGCGTTTTGGCTGATTCGTATTTCTTCCGCGAAAGAAGGTGAATCTACAGTAACTTTTCTTGAGGAATTCAATTTCAGAAACCAAACACGTTAAAAATACCAGTTTCTGTCCTTGACATTCCAATTTATTTTAGACAGTATTTTATTGCTCTGCACACTACATCGGTAATGTGATAATCTTTGTGTACCACACTACTTAGAGTTTACATCAGCTTTTGAGACATCAAGGGCAGACGGCGACTAAGTTGATGTAGAGAAGCATTGTCCCATTACAACAATCCGGGGATAAGAACGCGATTTTGTTGCTTTAGAACAGCAAATATGTGTGTGAAGAATGTTCATGTTTTTTTAACACCAGAACATGGTTCATAGCGGATAAATTAGATTCAACGTATCGTGTTTTCACGCCACTGAAGTATCAACGACCAGGCATGATTATCTGAGCTACATCTACTCTGTTGATTCAACGGTGTTTCACTCTTCCTTGAATACAAAAGGCCAAGCATGACTATCTGAACTACATCTACTCTGTTGACACGTCGTGCTGTTACGCATCGACAGTCTTCTTAGACCGTCACCGGCTAAGGCAACACCTCGCTGGTTCCCTGAGTGCCCGCTAGGTGGTAGAGAACATGCAGACATCTTTCAGTAGCACGCGTTTTAATAGTCACTGGTTGATTTAAACTCAGCAGACATTGAATAGCTTTACAACAAAGAAAGAAAATGGCGGACTATGAACAATTTTTATGCTCACACTTATTTATATGTTGACACATTATGCCGCCATCCCCGTCCGTCCGTCCGTTCCTCCGTCCGTCTGTCCCCCGCTGATTTTCCGATGACTTCGACTATAGTGTCTGTATCTCCTAAGCCGTTTGCAGGATCTTTACTAATTTAACTAGTGTATTTATTTGATGTTGACAACGGACGACCACGACGTTCGGACGGATCTGACTACCGGTGTACCCCCTAGTGGCAATTTTATTTTTTTACGTTTACCCCTGCATCTTAATTCTAAGGCCCTTAATGGATTTTTATAAAATTTGGAATCGAGGCATGTATTGGTCAGATGACGCTGTCCTCCCGTTTTCAAAGAATTGAGGTATTTTGCGGCACTTAGTGGTCATTTTTGCGTCCACCCCTTTATCAACCAAACCATTCTAAGGATGATTTTGAAGATTGGCGTACATGTTATAAGTGTGAAGAGGACGGTTGATGATGACGACTTCGACTACTGTGGCGTCTCCTAGTGGTAGTTTTGTTTTGTTTTGCGTCCATAGTTGTATCTCCTAAACCCACCGCAGGATCCTTATTCAATTTAGTAAGTTTATTTACATGAAGCTGACAGACGACGACTTTCAGGCGGATCCAACGAAAGCTGTGACTCCTAGTGACAATTTCATTTTTTTTCGCTTTCGATCGTTTTTCTACAGTTCCTGACAGATTTTATGAAATTAAATGAATAGCTTTCTATTAAAGAAGCGATAGCATGTTCCCGTTTTTGGGTGGATTGGACGCTTTTGAAACATCTAGTGCCCATTTTTATGAAATAAATAACCACACCGTTTGCGGTGCATTCGTGGGCGCCTTTCAACACTCCGCGATTCTCTTGTTGCCCTTGTCAGCGGCGTGACAGCAAATATTTTGTTTCTGCAGTAATGTTTAAAAATCAAATCTATTTAGTTGTAGTTAACATGTGTTGACTGTTAATAAAGTTTACTTATAAACCACATTTCTTTTTATTTCATGTCCCATATTCTTCTATTATTCGTTTAAAATTCGTTTAAAAAACGCTCCCATTTCCCAAAAAAAATTGAAAACACAAAATTTTCAACTTCGGCTATCTTCGGAAAAACCTCACAACCGGTTCCGAAAGGGGGCACGTGACTGGGTCACTGCCGAGTCTGTCCACAGTGTCCATTGCTGTGGGCCAAGAGGAGAACTTCTGATTTTTCAAATTTAGATGGATTTTTAGATTTAAACTGGAGTAAATATTTGAAGAAGAATGCCAGACCGTTGTGTAGTTGGAGGTTGTGGCAATACGCCAAGTGCTGGGGTATCTTTGCACAAGTTTCCCGCTGATCCAAGACTACGTCGCAAGTGAGAAGACTTTGCGAAGTCCACGAGTGGAGCATCGCCGTATTCGGTAGTATGTAGCGAACATGTTTCTATGGACTACTTCGAGAACGACAGCCTGCGATCCGAGTATAGTTGTAAACCAGGATGAGTGAACTTTTAGAGAGTATTCGAAATAGTACATGCCATCGATTTCCAGAAGCTAGTGGGATTCAGCTAGTATTGAATCTAACATTCCAAATGGCGGATAGCATCGACGGACACTGTCGCACAGGATTAGTGCTAGAAGTAGCCAGTTGATTGCTTTTCTTTTGAATTACGGTTTTTGCAACATACCGGTAAGTGTTTGTAAGTGGATGTGCTAAATAGCTTGATGCTCGTCACCTGTCGTTGCAGTCCATTGAATTTTAGCCTCTTGTCGACCGCTAGCTGGACTGAATGAACAGTAAGAGTAGGGCTGTCCAACTATTTTTTTTGATTTGCAAAAATTCTTCAATATAATCGGAAGTATAATGCATCCCACTCAATAAAAATTGAAAAATTATCAAAATCGGGTTAAGCAGTGCAAATTTATTGCAATTTTGGTGGCAAAAATTGGGTCATTTGTTTGGATCGCGATGGCCATATTGGACAACAGCGGCATAGCCTAAGTTACGAATTATTTTCATCAATAATTTACGGTGAAATTTAGGGAGAAATATCTATTTCTACTATTTTGAGCGATTCAATAATTTTCTCTAGATTTCAGTCACGCAGATGCTACTTGCTAAAAGTGCTCACATCTCCGGCGGCACCGACAACATGGCGACTTACGCTGAACTGAGGGGCATGCTGAAAATGAAAAAAAAATGAAAACTATATTTTCTATCAGGCTTGATTATCTGTGATACCCTGGTGTTTACATCTCAGTGGCAAAAAATGATTTAGTTATGCCAACAAATGGAGTTGAAAGGAATTATCATATGAAGCAAGCAAAATTTTGGAGGGTTGACTGCTTGTAGCCGTTGCAATACACAGTTGTCTGCCTGTCTGGTCTAACATCACAGACGCTTATGTAACCACATATGCGTGTTCTCAGAATGGGGCTATTCGGAGAATTCTCCTCGCGGTGTCGCTGCTGTACTAGTGGTGATTGAATTGCGCATGCGTGGCTGTCTGCATGTAAACAACTGGTAAAAGATGGAATTTTTATCAAAATACGTCGTCGCGCTAAGCCTTATTACTGGTAATTTCCCTGGTGCAAGTCTTAGACAGGTGGCCACGAATTCCCAAAAGACCTAAGGTTACTATATTCGTGGACAATTGCGGTCAACAGGGTCAACTAATTGCCAAAAAGTGTGTGCTGAAGCCCCGTGTGTGCTCTATGAATATGCAGTTCCATTCGGAGACTACACAACATTACTTGGTAAGTTTTTAGCAATCAGTTTCTATCAACATCGTTCGGTGTTGTTATCCCCACCAGTTACCCCACTGAATAGTAGGTTTATTGAGTGGAACTAAGTGTTTCTTTTGGGAAACTCACCCGATGCCGGGTAGGCTAGCAGCACATAGTAGTTCCAGTAGATAACAGCAAGTACAGCTCTTTTACCTGACATCTGACGGCAGACAGAGGTGTTGAAATTAACTCATGACGTCAGAGGTTCGAAAGCAGTCTGTTCAGCAGTTCACAACAAACTTACTGGTGTCAGCTTATCGCTTGAATTCATCGTTTTACACCAATCAATCATCAAAATTCGATGAAAAGTCTTACAAATACATCTAGTTATTGAGCAAACGTGTTATTTTATTTCTCTGTTACGGATATTTAGGTATTTGAACGTACCGTAACCTTCAAAGCTCGGTTAGGCTAAGTTACTAAGGTCAGTCGCGGGAGTTTGGGGCCTGTTCGGTGATAAATTCAAATTATTCGTCCTTGAAATACAGACAGGAGAACATACCTGTGTGTTGTAATTTTGGACTTGCGATTTTTTTAGTTCTTATCACAAAAAACGCTTTCAATCCCGGCCAGTGGCTCGGAACCCGATCAGGCCCATCTCGGCTGGACTGAAGACATCAGGAACATAAACCAGCCAGAGTTGGAAACTTAACTTCCAGTCACGAAAAGACTATACTAGTGAGCCAAAGAAAAATGTGCACGTAATTATTTTTGGTGAATTAGTCGCGAAACTGCAAATCTACTTACTAGCTCGTCGGGGGCCGCGAAGTCAGGTAACCCTTCCATCAGGGCTAAAGTTGTAGAGTAACAAAGATTCGAATAATGTATATTAATATCTAAATAAATATTCCCCTAACATCTGGCCATAGGCTATAAAATCGAGTTATTATTTCACAACAGCTTTCTGTCAGCAAACTCTGAATTAGCATGCGCTCACACGGCCTCGGTGCCCGGTCAATGAAATTAGTGCATCTTAAGCCGGTAACGCAGTGGTTTATTCATTGCTGGCTTCTCAAAACATTTGCACTCACGAACATTCCAAGGCATTGCAAATTGTATCTAATAAGACAGACTTTGTTTCAGTTTTATATAAGGATTGGTTAGGGTAAGAATAATTCATTTTGAAGCAGAACGCACAATAATAAACGTCGACGTGACAACTCGCAATCCCGACTTAGACGAGTGCTCATTCGACGAAGACTTCACAGGTCGATTTATGTTTCACAGTCTATCAATTGATACCGGAGTACACTGATCAAGAGAAAATATAGAGCCTCCGTGAACGTGCACAGACAACGGAACATATGGATACATGGTTCCGAAAACCGTGTGAATGAGTTGTCATGGTGTCAGTGAGCTAACTGTACGATAATGGAAGCGTCTGACGCTTGCGTTTTCTGCCTCGAAAGTCTGCAGGTGAAATGCCTTCTTGGAGAAGCGCAGATGTCTCACGGACCATCCTGATTTTGCACCACATCTAAACAGAGGTGTGCTTACGATGTGTTTTCAGAGGGCTGAGAAAAAGAGCTGGCGAAAACATCTTACACCCAGAGGACCAAACAGGAGCCTCACGAACGAGTCAATCATCAAACCGATTATATAGAAACCGTTATGCTCTCCCGTCTTGTTTTAATTGTAATTGTTTATGTTTTCATGGCCAACTACAATTCTCCATAATCAAAAACTTGATCAACAACCGATCCGACGAAATGCCGGCCCGGCACTGACAGACACGGCGAAGTTTCACGGCCTCATACTTGGTATTATTAACGGCGTACTTTTCATTCTTCACTACCGCGAGCCACTTCCGAAACATTATGGGCTCTCGAGGAAATCGAAAAAATGATATACTCCCTTTCCTCGCAGCTTTATAGTTTGCCCAAGCGGGAACGATACACCACACCATAGCGGAAGAACCACTGACGTCGCTGTGTCGTTTCTCACCTTCCTCACATGTTAATGTGACACCTCTTAACGAGGTAAGATCAACCGTATACGAGGTGATGCGAATATAGACCGATTAAGACGGTAGAAAAGACTAATTAAATCGGGTGGCATTCTCCTTTAAGTGCTTAAAATCGCCAACTTTGTTCCAAAAACACCATGCAAGAATTAACCCACCAGTTGAACGGATGTCAAATTAAAACCTCCGCAAACACTCTTTGACACTATGTTAACATGCTCATATTGAGTTACGAGCATTTACTGGTCGATACATGTCACGTAAAGTCAGGACAACAGATCAAAGAACTAGTCATCCTCCATTATGTTCAGTGTGAAGAGTCGCCAAATATTGCTGCTCAGTTTCCCGTGGTTTATGGTATAATAATGAATAACGAGGTGCTTCGTCTGAGGTCTTTGTGACAACTTATTATCTGACCACGCTGTACCTCTTCCCACATTTCGTGGGACGCGGAGAAGACACGAATTTGTGCAAGAAATTTGCGTGTTGGTGCCGGGACATGGCATACTGGCGCTGGGTGCGTTCGTACGTCACACTCATGCCCGCGTAGCTGAGAAACTTTCAAATTAATTCGATGTTCTTTTATTTTCTCTCTTTTTGGGATATTGAATTCATGATTATGATATGCAGTGCTATGAAGAAAGGCAGTGCTGACAATGTAATTACTTTTAAAAACAAGGTAAAAGGTGGTTTTAAGCACTTTAAGGTCATATAGGACCTTATCGACACGATGTCTGTGTTTAGCAAATATCTATAAAACTGTCGATTTGAACTTGAATTTTATTTTTTCTGAAAGAAGAAAGCCTGTACAATTTGACATTGTTTAAGGATATTAGATTGTGAAAAATATCACCGAAATTTGTTCCTCAACTGTTTACAGTGATGCTAGCCATAAATTTTGGTCATTTAGATCAAAAGTCCAGTCTTAAGCCTTCTAACTTTCGGTTTTACCTTTGACCGACTACGGTCTTTAAAATTTTGATCTAAAGAAATTTTGTGAAACGGGGCTGAGACATTTTGATCGAAGTTAATAGTGTGCAATTCAACCAGGTCGATGGTGTGATGTTATAGTTTTTTATGACGTCATCCTTTTGTTCCTGTCAATGTATTTTACATTTCTTGTATACGTTTCTGCTTCTTCTGTTACAAAAACATAACAGCCTACGCTTTTCTCTATTTTGTGCTTGGACACATGGCAGGTCCGTCTTAACAATATTAACAATACAATGGGCGGGCTCGAGTTGGCCATAAACAATTGGTTCACAGAGCTTCGTGATGTGCGTACATTTCGGATGTGACTATGCACAATGCAGCCTTCGTAACTCCCGATCACGTTTCCCAATAAAGACCCATCATACCGCGTGAATAATATGCTTATGGGGAAGACACGCTTCTCTAAAGATAAGCGGGAATTTTCACCGCTCGTCCTCCTGAGCGGCTTTACCAGGATCAAAGAGAGCGAGGCGCCGGAGTCTGATACACTTGTGCAGACCGCATTGTCCGGTGCGAGCAAGACCAATTAAGTGGAATTACCCGACCGTAAACTGTAGTAAACATCTCTGCCTGTACATAATGACGAATTTTCAAAATGCATTAACCAATAATGTTCGTTAAAAACGAACACCACGGCGGTGTTCAGCTGGAAAAAACTACCAAGTAAGGCTTTTGATTTTTAAAAATCGATGAATTAATAAGCTAAAAACATTGGGTACGATTGAAGATAAACGACCGTGCGTATTGATATACTCGGTGGATTTACAAACGCTTATCAGAGTCAACACTATCACATGGACTATTTATTTTAATATTTTTCCATTCTCGTTTAACCAGATTTTTTACCTAGGAAACAGTTCTATTTAACTTGTGTCCACTCTTCATTTTTGATGATTGAACATTGTATCCGGGCTTTAGTAATCAATGAGAATATTAAAAATGGGAATATCATGTGATAGTGTTATCATTATATAAATGAAAAGGATAAAATATAGTAGTAAAGTATAGGCATGATCGACAGCATTACCTCATTAATAGGCGTTTCAGGCAGTAAGAAGACAGAAGTAGCAGAGACAGAGAGAAGAGAGAGAAAGGAAGGGAGG